>OZ026616.1:76402038-76501538 GCA_964020975.1 Hermodice carunculata | reverse complement strand
CCGCAGTTTTTCTCAGACCCTACTATTCCGAAAACCGCCAAACTTGCCATGGTGACTGACCTACCAGTGAAATTAGGCATCTGACTTTGAATAGTCATGATGATTAAAGTTATGCAAATGAGGGGCAATTAAAATTTTAAAAGCTCCATATCTTCTAAACTATTGGAGATAGACACAAAGTTCTAATATACACATATAGGTTTGAGACAACTGGCAATCCGATAGCATGCAAACAAAAGTTGGGGAATTTTAACGTATGCTAAATTCAGTGAATTTCCCAACAATCCACATTTTGGCTAGGGCTTCTGTTGTACTGCATGTTATAAGCCTCCATGGTGCTAGGCAACCATTTTGCATTCATGATACTTGAACCGGTCTCATGGTATTACGTGCGTAATTCGGCCGGCTTTCGGGCAGAAGGATTATAGAGTGCATGTTAGAAATGACCCTTACAGGTACAGGGGCTGCCTCTTACAAAATTCTGACCACGGCAACATCTTTTTTTTCTGAAACTGACAGGTACAGTGTGCAGTATTTATTGACAGGTCAGTTTTCAACATACCCAGCGTAGTGACTGAATACACATAGCCTCAATGCGAGTACTTCGAGTCATCGCGCAAAACGGCGTGACTGCTGTCAGTCCTTTGGCTGTAGCAAACGGTAATATCTTTAAATTTTCCCAATGATGACCAGGTTTTTTTGTCCTCAGATGATTCAGAATATTGTAAGGAACAATTTGCATAGGATATGTTTGGGTTTATAAGTTATTTTGGAAGGTACAGACTGCAACCTGGTTTGTTTACTTTTTTCCGGGTTGAGTTAGTAACGTAGCACCTTAAGGGGCACTGAAGGTGACTAATTTGGGCAGCAGAAAGACCCATTATCAGTTCTGTACTATCATTATTTTATTTAATTACTTGAAATATTACATTCTATGAATTAATAAACACACAAAAGTGCATTTTGATAATTTAAATTACATTTATGCTCAAAATTAGCACTCAATTGTACAAAGTGAGAGAGGTCCGCAAACAATTTGCTTTGTGATTCATGTCTCGCACAATTTTAACTGATGCCATGGGTTTCTGGTGTCAGAATTTCATTATGGAGAGCACATTCATGACTATGAAAACTCCTAACATATGATATTACTGTTAAAGAGAACAGAATGCTCAGTTTAGAGGGATGGCGATTTCAATTATGGGCAAAATTCTGTATCTGAGAGGGTATGGAGGTTCAGTCACAGTCACCGTATTCAATTCTTAAGTCTATAAACCAACATGACATATATTTTTTATGGAAGTTCACAATATTAACCTCATGAAAAACAAAATTTACTATAGGCATCATTGGGAAACGGTTTTGGTAACATACCCCTGCAACATGTGTATACAGTTTTTCAGTTTTTGCTCATATGCATTCTGGTTTATTGCATTACATATGGCTGTTAGGGAAAGTAGTGGCCCCAGTTCAAACTTTTTAATATGATTTGTACACAAAACAATATTTCCAACCTTCAAAGATCATTTATTTGATAATTGTGGAGATGACTTGTTCCCTTAAGGTATTACGTGAGTAATTGGGCCGGCTTCCGGGTAGAAGGGTTATAGAGTGCATATCAGAAATGACCCTTACAGGTACAAGGGGCTGCCTCTTACATAATTTTGACCACAGAAACATCTTTTTTTTCTGAAACTGACAGGTACAGTGTGCAGTATTTATTGACAGGTCAGTTTTCAGCATACCCAGCGTAGTGACTGAATACACATAGCCACAATGTGAGTACTTCGAGTCACCGCGCAAAACGGCGTGACTGCTGTCAGTCCTTTGGCTGCAGCAAACGGTATTATCTTTAAATTTTCCCAATGATGACCAGGTTTTCTTGTTCTCAGATGATTCAGAATATTGTGAGGAACAATTTGCATATGATATGTTTGGGTTTATAAGTTATTTTGGAAGGTACAGACTGCAACGTGGTTTGTTTACATTTTTTGCGGGTTGAAATAATAGCGTAACACCTTCATAGGCAACCTTCTAGCCATGCCTGCTGGGTTTATGGTCTGAAAGGTTTGGGTCTTAATGCAAATGGGACGTAGGGGTGGGGTGGGATAGGCTTGGGGAACTCCCAACCACTGTGTAATGAGGTTCTCAATGAAATACAGAGAATCTCTTTCTGTTTATGCAAAAAACAGATCTGATCCATGTTCACACTAACGCTGGACAGAGCTGTAAGTGCACCATGGCTGAAACTGACCAGTCAGAGTTTGCCTGAGGCTAGGAGTCTGCTAGGCTTATCAGTCCCAAGGGATCAGAGGGGTTGGAATTCTAGGCAGAACAAGCCAGAATGTACCCTCTGTTAAAATAGACTACATACAGAGCTGAGTTTGCTGGACCGATCAAAGTCTGACTTATAGTCCTCAGTGACTGTTTTCACATTTTGGTGAATTTTGAAAAACTGTGTTATTTTGTGTCATCCCAATGGACACTTTCATGTCTTTGTTTTTTTGTAACCAGTGAGGCGAAGCCTGTTCTTTATAGGTAATACTGAGTCAGTATAGTGCATGTCTCAGTTCACAGGTACATGTACATGTACTTTTGTGACAGCATCTGCTAAAATTTGTTTATGTAATAAGGGAACAAAGACAGTTTTGTATTGCATGTATACACATCCCTCTGAATTATAATATGTGTACACTGTACAGGCACATATACTCATCAATACTGCCCAGAAGGGCTGACCATCTCAGGTGTTGGCACTTTTCTCTGGTCGCCAAGGTGCCCACTGTGGAGAGGTTTCACTGTACAGTGCTACCTGCAATTTAAGATCACCCCTAATGCCAGATAAAGTGGTCACATAGGACAGGTTGTCTTTCATCTCAGGTAAATTAACAAAGAAATAAAAAGCCAATGTCTTTCTTTGTGATCAAGTTGGTCCAGAGTTTTTTTCAGACACTTTTGGAAAAAACCACCAAGCTTGCTATGGTGACTGACTTAACCAGCAAAAGTGTGCACCTCATTTGGAAGTCATGATGTTTAAAATTATGCAAATTTTAGAGGCAACAAAAATTTTAAAAGCGCCATAGCTTCCAAACTATTGCAGCTGATCTCAAAATTTCAATGTGCATATATACACCTTTGTGACACTTGCCACTATAATGGACAGTATAGTTGTAGAATTTCAAATTATGCTAATAAGGGGCATTGAACAATTTTAAAGTTGAGTATCTCCAAAACTATTGTTCATAGAGATGCCATTCCAACTTCAATTTGTAGGTTTGTGGCAAAGCCGCATCCAATGAACCATGAACCAAAGTTGTAGGATTTTAATTTATGCAAATTAGGTGAGTATGCTAAATGTAAATCTTTAATGGCTTCAAATGTATTATAGAGGTGCCATTTCTACTTCAATTTATGGGTTTGTGGCATAACCCCATCCAATGAACAATAAACCAAAGTTCTTCTAGGTTTATGATTACTGCAAATTAGACAAATACACAAAATTAGAATGTTGAATAGCTTCAAAACTACTATAGATACTAGTTTCATTCAAACGTCACTTTATAAGTTTGAGACATGGCCACATCCCTTGAACCAAGAACCAAAGCTGAGCATTTTAATTTATGAAAATTAAGCTAATACACGAAATTTAGATAATGTTGAAAGATGGCAAAGTATAGCATTTCAAACTGTTCTCATTTTGAAGGCACCCAGATAGATTTGCTGTGAAGCAAATCTTCTTTTCTAGTTTTATGCTTTATTGGACAACGACTGGATGACTGAAAACACACATTGTTATGATTTGTAACCATTACCTTTTCACTTTTGATTGTATAGTTAGATTATGACAGTTCTGGTAAAAAAAATTACCATTTTAGACCTGCCAGAAAATAAGGGGGTGGGGTAACTCTTTTTTCTCCAATTTAAATTCTGAGAAAGGTGAGGCTATATTTATCATATTGCATTTTAGCTCGACAATTAGGGCAATTTTTGGTGCGTTAAATGTTTTCCTAGAGGAAGGACTTTGAGCACTGTGTAACATTTTATGCACCATAGAATATCGAACTTGAAGGAATTTTTGAACTAATTTGCCCAAATTTGGTATTTTTCGACATTTTATGACAACAAAACCATGCAAACATCATTTGTACAGTGCTTGCCAGATTATTTAGATACTATGAGCCATATTTGGTATGTTTCTTGAATTTACTTTTAAAGTTATGCTCAGTAGTGTCTTGTATGGAATGATAGTTAAATTGATGACTAGTATTTTCAAAGATATGGTTATAAAATGCCCCTGTCATCAAATTAAAAAACCACAACCATCATAATCCAATGCAGAATATGCCAATCTTTAATCAAAAATGGGTTGTTATTTGTTCTACCATAGGGAGGGGTATATCCTTAAGTAAGCCACTTTTTAGGGTTGGCCACTGGTCTACAAGGAGCTTTTAATGGATCGTTTGCAATTAGATATTACCTAATGCTTCTACTGTCGTTTCTTCTCACTACCAACAGACCTGATGGGAATGGAGGTGGACCGCCCACGAGAGCTAAATTTATGAGGCTATCAATTTTTATTAGGAGACACTTCCCAGATTCATTTTCTGTTTGCTGATCGTGTCAACACTGGAATAAAATATGATTTTGCCCATGAAATTCTCGTTCAAAGAAAACACATGGCACCTTTATTTATACCTGTTTCATGTTTCCTTTGGCAACAGCAATCATAATATTCAACATATAATAACCAGCTTGGTATCATGGTAAGATCATGTCCGTTTCAAAAATGTGCAATAACTTTTGACAGCTAAGTTTGATAGAAATGATAAAGACCAACATCTTCCCTTACCCAATATTTTTTGTGAAAAATCAAGAAATGTCCACGTCAGCTCATGCCAAGGCTTCCGTTTTGCACCTATATGTCTCATTGTTGGTGATTGCGTCACACAAGTACTGTACTGTGAATAATGCATGCAAATAAAGGCCTCATGAACAAACTTTTAGATATAAGAATAAACAGGCTTGCCCTTAATGTCGTTCTTCTTGTAAAATAGCCTGCCCGGGCCACACTTCAGTCACTAATATTCCTTAAAAATCTATTGTACTGCATCAAATTCGACAGCATTCATTAGCAGTGACCATTCTTGTTGGTATATTATGCTCTCATTATTACCACAGCTTGATTTTGGTGGGAATTATAGTGACAAAACTGTACCCTTAGCCCTTATTTTTGCTGAAAATCAAGAAATATCTGCATAAGATCTCCTGCCAAGGATTTATTTCTTTACCAATACATTCCATATTGGATATGTCACATAGACACATCACATTTACAAGTAATGTCAATTTCACATATACCCTACAGAATGATTGCTGCCTTATTCCCTGTGCATGTATGTATTTGTACATTGGTTAGAAGATTTGACATTGTTATTTTGATATGGTCCCTACAACTGTTCAACAGTACCCTATCTATTAGATTTGACATTGTGACTTAGGGATGGTCCCTAGATGCAAATTTTAAAAATCTGCTACACAGGTATGCAATGAATATATGGAGCATATATCAACGTTTCAGTTTAAGAGATATGCATCAAACCAAAACGTGCCTTTTAAGTGTTTGTTTCCTATTACTATTTCATAATAACTACACCGTGTCCAAGGATTACCCAAACTCATATTTATGTTTTAGTATTGTAATTTTGGCACTAGCCTTGTATAAAAAATTTCAATATATTTGCAACTTCTCGTCCTTTAATCCGTTAGCGCAGTTCCTTTTACCGTTCAGACCAACTTTACTTTCTGTGGACATTCTTCACACGGTTCTAATTTCAGGCTGTGCTTTTGTTTCTGAAAGTCAAGGTTAGACATTCGATTAAGTTCATTGGTATTGTGTGTTTTTCTGACAACGAGTCAGGAGTGTTTTGTGTGACTTCATCCAATTGAAGTTCTGTTGTCACTTGCCATGCTGTGCATATATTGCAATTGATAATTTCTAAAGAGGCACGGTTTTCTTATGATTCAGTAATAGGGACCATTTAAATTTGTTCTTGCTTATAGTACTTTGAAAGCCGGGGCAATGTTAGTGCATGCTGTGTATCAGGATTTGCTCTGTATTAGTGTTCTTGCAAAGCTAGGTAATCTGGGTAATTCCACCACTCCTTTTGTAAAATACTACAGTGTATCTAATTGTGTACTAAACGCAGTTATATTGTAAGTAACTTTCAGAATGTCTGTTATAATATTAATCCTTCAATCAGTACTGAAACAATCAAGTAGTCCTGTGGTCTTGTAACTAATGGACAATTGATTGCAC
The DNA here is from genome assembly GCA_964020975.1 of Hermodice carunculata. NCBI lineage: Eukaryota > Metazoa > Annelida > Polychaeta > Eunicida > Amphinomidae > Hermodice > Hermodice carunculata. Next base: position 76,495,222 of record OZ026616.1, on the reverse strand, counting down.
AACCTTTACGCAAAGATCTGTGGACCAAAGAAAAGATGTCGCCAGCTGACCGTGAAGCGTAAAAGATCTCTTGATGTTACAACCACGAACTACACATGTGTAGTTCATAACCAACACCTAACAGAAAGTACCTTGATTACTCCTTTCAGTGACACATTCTCCACTCTCCTGAAAAATAATGATTTCTGTTGCCAATAAGGTGTTGAAAATGCACGTAAAGAGCAGTGCAACTCTATTTCAATGCCTACATTTGACGGAAAGTGACAAAGACGTCACAGAAAATGCTCCCAAACGTTTACTAAAGCAGCAGCTATTAGGGAAAGGTCAGAATCACCACTGGGATGCAGTGGCAGCTCATATCATCAGTGTAAACTGTGGTATATGCATCACTGTGCATTGATACAAGATGTGGCAGACTTGCCGTATGGTGCTGCCCTCTGTGTATATTGCTGCTAACCACATACGGAGATGATAATTCATCCTAGTTGAGTAATGGCAGTCAATGTGTGGTTGCAGTCTGTCTAGTAGTGAATCCTAATATTACATTGACAAGATGAGCAACATACTTCAAAAGGTGTTCCTTTCTGTATCGCTGGTGGTATATGCAACAAATATATCATTAAAGTCAAGATGTGAAATTGGCCACAGAATTGCATAAACATCATGCCATGCATATTTAGATCCAAACAGAAGACCTAAGGGGCAAAAAATCTATGAGTATAAAAAATGCTACACAAATAACACCAAAATTACACGACCAATGTGAACACAGTCAAGAAGATGAAAACGGCACTCAAAATATTCTTGGGATTGAACCTGTTTGTCATGTTGTACATGAAAACATTCTTCAGAATGGAATAGCTGATTCCATGGACGCACTATGCTGCTTTGGTGTAGGGAACTGTGGCACCGATATAAGCTTAGGCAAGGCCTTAAGGTCTTAAAGTTAATATGGTGACTCGCTGCTATTTGTACCAGTTCATGCAAAGTAGCTACAGCTTCCAGTTAGTGCAGTATCTTTACCTGGACATGTCATAGTCAGAGTGCTGCCCATGGATAATTAGTGAATTTTAAATACAGCAGCATCCATTTTGCAGCAAACTCTTTTAAACTTTGTTGATGAAGTACACCCCCAGCCCCCCCCCCCCGAACAAAATCATTTACTTACACGTCAACCTTGTCTTGAATTATCATCAGTTGTTTTAACTGTGTTGTGGATGGAAAATGTTGACCACAATATACAGTACAAACTATTACTGCCTATGCTACTATTCATAATACTCATGGTGTAGATTATCAGGAAATATCTGTCCAATCTATACCCAGAGTCATATTTCCTTCCTTTAAAAGGAGAGCAAAAATTTCCAGCAGCGAAGGATTGTCCCATCATTTGGTAAATCCCAAAGAGCGGCACTGCATTTCAAAGATATTGCAACATCTGTGCCACCAAACATGTTGGCAGATGTTTTCAAAGCAGAGATCATGCTGTGGAACCTGTGTAGGAAAGCACACCACACTGATCAAGGTATTCCACGTGACGGTTGGGCTATCTCTTGTCTGAAATGTGAAGGAATAACCAAAAAGGATCGTGATCACATATGACCCGCATATTCATCAAACTACAACCGAATTTGATACTGTTACAGAATATCTGACACAGGCAAAGGGAATGGCAGAACAATTCAACAAGCCTGAAGTGCATCTCACACTTGACGTGAGAGCTGCCACATCGGCTTATCATGTTTTTATGGAATTTTCTGGATCAGTTTGAGAATTTTTTTTGTTCATTTAGGAGATTTTTTATGTTTTCCCAAGAAAACTTTGGCATTCTTGGACACTTCAGACGTGGGAAGTGGCTTTTAAAACAGTATTTCAAGCTGGCCTGTGTACTTTTGGTAGTACACGAGCAGTCGTAGCAGGAAAACAATACAGCTTGGATTGTGCATGAAAATCGTGCAGATGCTTTGGAGAGACTTGCACAAGAGAAAACCTATCACATAGGGACAAATATGGACCAGCTTCCCTCCTGCTTGATAAATGTGATAAGTTCAGAACTCAAATCAGTTGATTTTGAATATCTCGTACTGTATGAAGATACCCGAGGCATTCACAAACTGTATGAGGATTTTACACAAGAACTGCACGGTGGAAAACTGCGCAAGACACTACAGTGTTGGATGATGTATCTGGTCATTGTTGAGTGTCAGCTCAAGTTCCACAAAGCAATAAATGACAACAATTTTTGACACCAGGCTTCTCCTGTGGAAAAAAATGCCCCCTTTTCTTTGCTTTCACCAAGCAAAAAAAAAAAAACTATGCCAGATTTGGATCTTTCTATGTGCAATCTTTGAAAATTTTAATTGACTCTCACGCAGGGGCAAAGCAATTGATTGAGAGGCAAGGCGTCTCTGTACAAAATAGCAACCATAAAGCTTCAAGGCAAACTGTTCATCCGGCTGTTCAAACACACGACAAATGTGGAAAATTTCCTGGTGGAATAAAGATATTTGCTGCTGATAAATCAGCATATGACAAATCGGTTCTGATGTGGCCACATTAATCTATACTCAGAAAGACTCTTTTAGAAGTGACTGGACTAGACAGGTCTGGTGAAAGTCTGAGAAAATGTTGCGGACAGTCTTAAATACTCAAATCTCAAGAACATGTTTGTCAATTTTAACTGTGTCAGAGAAAAGGTTTCTTAATCTATTTAGAGACCTTTGATCCTGAAAGATTGTACAACTTGTCGCCAGGAACTGCTGCTCCCCTAACAATTGAGTTTGACAAGTGTTGTAAAGCAAAGTACAATGCTATAGGGGGATTTTCATAGAAAAATTAGGTTTTGGGCAAAAGAAATTCTTTGAACCAATTCAAAAGGTTGATTTGAAGACATTTAAGGACTTAAGTCAAAAAGTAAAAAGGAAAAGATAAAAAGCACTGGTTGGCTTTATTGCTTTCACAGACAATGATTATATTTCACTCTTCTCTCTGAAAGGGGTAAAGCCTTGTCAATCTACCTTTCAGAAGTACTGAAAGTTTATAGATACATTTTCATAACATGGTAGTGCACAGGCAGTTGACAAAAAACTTCTAAAATTTCTAGAAGAGCTTGTTGGTAGTAGAAGGCAGAGCACATTTCTAAATTTAGCCCAGCGACAAACCTTCTGGGAGAACTACAAGAAAAATACAATTGCTACTACATCTCTGCTTCCTCCATGCCAAGAATGCTTAACACTGACACTCACATAGTGCAAACTTTGTGAGTCGTTTGTGGAGATGGTCAAAAGAAGCAAAGGTTTCAGTCCCCAATCAAACTGCGCAGGGATGTGTCGAATATTTTAATGTCATCTGGACTGTCACTCCTTTCCCAAACGATGTCATCACAGGAACACCACTGACCTGACTGTGACAGGAACATCAATAATTTATCAAGTGATGATGAAGAAACTGGTAGAGTCTCTGTGGTGTTCACCAAATATCTAAGCCCATGTCTCCAGAGGGGGTGAAATAGTAGTCAAAATGGGTTGCATGATGCAGCATTGAAGCCCAAAAGAAGGTTCAATGCAAATTTCTAGATTCTGAACTAAATCGAAGGCGTTTGGGACACCTATGACTCCATAATTCCTATTAGAATTAGGCTGTGGTAATATATTTCACATTGGTTATTTGGAAATTATCAGGGCTTTATGATGGTATCATGCTTGATACACTATATTGCATATTTGATAAGATTTAATCAACATAAGCCCAATTAGATACCTTACTCTACATGACACATGCACAGATACTAACCAATTTTTCTTTCATATCATCACATGAGTTCATCAATCATTTAGATGCTTTTCATGATCCTAAGTGCAGTATTGGTTTGATACAATGGCCAGAGATGGTATGTATTGATGCACATAACATGAGGACATTTCACGATTTTTCCCAAAAATTAAGCTGTAGGGGAAGACGATTGTCTTCTCATTCCTTTCAAATTTAAGCTGATAAAACAAATTGCATATTTTGAAAAGCGGCATGATCTAAGCCTTTAAATGCTTATTACAATATTTTGAAGATTATGGCTGCTATGAAAAAAACAAGCTTTATATGTAGGTTTTTCTAAAAATGCAATCTATTTCTTAAAAAATAAGAATTTCATGGACAAACATAATATTTTGACCCAGTGTTGACAGGATTGAATGCATGGTTCACCCTCATTTTCAATTGGTCTATACAGTCCGTATGGTTATATTTATTGTTTGGAACTGGCCTTGTGTAATGTAGTACAGTATGGATGTTTCGGCTACGTCTTCCACATCAAGCCAGTTTATATAAAACCTGTTAATGGGAATAATACACACTTTCTGAGCACAAGAACTATGATGCTCATTCTATAAGATGGCAGATCTGACATATCATTCCTAGACCAAAGACTCTTTACAATGTTATTATATTCATGATAAAATCTCTTCCTATCCTCCCCAGTAAATGTAACATAAGGTATGACATTGTTTACAGACTCAGAGTATTGCCTTGAAAGCTGTCCATGGACTCTTTTGGCACCTACACCTTTTAAAGCATCAAAGCAGGCAGCTGGCACACATCACTGAGGCAGGTTCTTTACACTACCAACCTTTAAATGCTTTATCAGTATTATTCATAGGATGAGTCAGTATTGCTGCATTACAATTCTGCCAAGCGACGTTTCTTATGAGGAGAGGGTCATAGAATACAGGGGATATATACTTATTGATGGCAGGCAAGAATTCTTGACACACCTAAGTGATGCTATATGCTTTTTAACTTTAGGCCTGTGGTTCCTGCTGTCTGCATAATGGAACTTCTTTTTTAAAATCCACTTAACTGGTTTGCTCAGGTGCCATGTACAAAAGTTCTCTGGTCCAAATGTCCCACCAAGTATGTTCATGTTTCAGTGACTGACTGATCCAGAGTTTGATGGATAAGAAGCTATTTTATGGATATGAAGATGTGGTTTGACAACTCCCCACATGCTTCAGAAAGCCAATTTTGGTCAGAAACAACTAGGCGTAAATCCAATGAACATTCAATTCCTTCAATCAAGTACTATTTCTGATCTTTTTGAATAATTCTTTAAGAATACAAATTTACTCTGAGGGTGACAGAAAATTATCCCTTTTCTTAAATGTACTATAAATAAATTCAGCAAGGTCACATTGTTCCCATACATTGGTTGATCTCATAGGTCTTACAAAACTGTCTTGACATTTATATTTAGTTAAAAATTCTGGTAATAAACAACTCCTCAGTTGTTCATATGGTTTTCATTCAGTTACAAAATGAAACTCATTTTCTAGACAAGATCTTCCTTGATTAATTAAACACGATCTATCTTCTCTCCTGCCCTGTTCAATATTTAAACAATTTGATGAACAATGTGATCTTGTTAAAGCCATTCTATGTGGTCTGTAAAATACATTTGTCAAATATTTTTCAACATTCAACAAACTGTTATATAATGCATCTGTGTCTAACCTACTAGAATCATTCATACGCATTCTCCATTGCGGCTCACGAGAGTCTTTCTGCTTAGCTTAAATGGTCTCAAAAATAATACATCTGCTACACCATGCTCAAACCATACAATTCCAAAACCATATCTAAAAATTAATTTCTTAATTTCAGAACACCAGCTGTCTTCCAGCTTCTGTCAAATTCCGTAACACAGTATAACAATTTTTAGGGAGACGATCATTATCCATATATTGCAGTTTAAACCAGAATTTAATGGACCGGGTCACATATAAAACAGATAGGGGATGTCTCCCATATTCAACTAAACCAGCATCATTTGATGTATTAGACCCCAACTATCAACAGTTTTTTTTACAAAATTTAATTTAAACATTCTTTATTTGCGTTGATATTTTAAAACCCCATATTTCACTGCCATAAAGCAAGTCTGGTGTGATCATTTTATCAAATATTTGTAATGCTACCTCCATTGATGCAAAATTAAAACCACATACTGATGGTTGTTTTTTTATGTTCAAAGCAGTAAACAACCTACTCCCAGGCTATATTTCTTCCAAATTTATAGATAGCTCTGAGGTAAATCCTCCTGTAACTAGGTCCACATCAACCAATGCCCTCTTTGTTCCCCGGTGTAAGGTCAATGTCGGCAAGAGCAGGATATCCTACAGGGGCGCCACTAAATGGAACTCCCTCCCTTACCGGTTAAGGAGTGCTCCAAATATAAATTTATTTAAATCGTGGTGCTACCCTCCCACAACTATATGTATGCTCTAATTTTGTTTGTATTATCCTGCCTATTTTGGACTCTGTCCACCACTTGTGTTTCGACGTATCTTTCATTTTTATTGAGAGTTTTATATTTTATCTTGTTTTAATAATTTATGTATTATTATGTAATTTATATGTTCATCCTGCGTCATGTTTTCAACAACCCATTTTATCAACCAGGGCCTGGCGGGAGATCAGAGCTGCGCCACTGAGCCAGTTACCCTGGTAAAATAAGAAATAATAAAAAAAGACAAACATCTAGCTGTATGAAACATTAAGATATTTTTTAGCGTGATCTGCAATGCTTTTGGTTGCTTTGGTCAACACTAGTTTATGAGTATTTATCAAACCCAAATATTTGTAATGAGACACAACTTCCAGTGGGACACCATTGTAGGCCCACCTCTCTGCTGTCTTTAATGGGCCTCCATTTCTAAATACAATGATCATTGATTTCTCTAAACGTACTTTCATACATCATTAAATTAGGATAATCTGTTTTAGTAATCTCCCAACCGTGTCTGATACATAATATATATCATCAGCATATAACAGAATACACACATTTAGAAATTCATTATCTATAAACATACCTTGAGAGCTATCTTTGAACTGTTCTATTAGACTATTGATAAACATTACAAAGAAAAAAGCACTAACATAGCAGCCTTGCCTGGTGCCAATATTACAATTAAATTCGTCGGAAAGACCAAACTTGGACCGTACACATGCTTCTAACTTATAATACATATTATATAAAATCAAATAAATTTCCCATGCATCCTTTCCTTAAACAATTTGAATAAGCAAATTTTATGGACAACATTGTCAAATGCCTTTGAGAAATCAACATAAAAGACGCAACACCTCCCTTTCTTTATGGATAAGAATTTCTGTACCAATGCCACTAGGCTGAATATATTGTTGTTCTTTTTTTTTTTTTTTTTTTTTTTTTTTTTTTGGTGTCCCTTCCAATATCCTGCTTGCTCGTCATAAAAGTTCCCTGTGAGCTTTGCCCATGTCACCATTCTAGAATTTAAAATCTTCATAAAACGTTTACTTATAACATTCAACGGAACTATTCCACGATATTTATTTGTATTATTTACCATGTTTATATCACCATTTTTAAACTAAGGACATATGATTGCTGAGCACTAAGCTTTTGGATATAATCCTATCTCAAAAATCTTGATATATTAACTATGTAACTTGGGCATCAACACTGTTCTACCGTTTTCAAAAAATTCTCCCCAGGAATACCATCCCCAGGAATACCATCAACACCAGGAGCTTTCTTGGTTCAGTACATTATTGTCATTTTCTTTTTTGCAATTAATACATTCATCATCATGTTGATTTACAACATTAGCAAATTTTGTAATACTATTGTCTTCGTCTATGCACCGTAATGAAGAGAAACAATTCCTCTATTCCTCTGATTGTAAATTACCCTGACCGGTGGATCCATTTATTCCGTTGATCTGCTACCAGAATACATTTGAACCTGTTACTGTTGACAATTTTTTAAAACCATTATTATGACACAATTCCCTTTCCTTGGCAAACTGGCTCTTAAACTCCCTTTTTTGCATCTGTCTACAACTTTGAAACATCTTCACTCCCAGTATTTCTAAATATATCCCGACACATGTACTTACATGTATTTAGCTTATACTGTTTTCAGGTTCTAGCTCTTAATCCCAAAATGGCACATCTTTCTTCTTTTCACTACACACTGCACTCTTTGAACTTTTTATAGTCTCAGCTGCTTGTTGTACAGCATTTGCCAATATTTCACCAGCATTACTTGTATTACCACCCTTTATTTGTTCGTCAAACTCATCAAACATCCTTTTGCAATTTTCGACATTTAACTCTCTCTCTTAGAAATTCATACTTATTTTCATCTGTCCACAAATAAGTGACTCAAGTCTTGTAATCTTTCTCTCTCTGTGACTCACTTTCACCAAATAATGAACTACATATTATAGGCAAATAGTCTTATTTGTCCATGTTTGATATTTCAAAATGACAGACTCAAGCCCAGAATTTCGGCGAGAATCAGAGAATCCATTCTCGTAAAGATTCTCCTTAACTTTTTCTTTATTTGAAAAGAAAACTAATTGACAAAAATCCAAATCGATTCTAACAAAAAATTTTGCGAAATTCTGGTCCTGAAACTGGGTAAGATAAATTTGTATCAAGTATTATGTACATGTGATCAAAAACACTATTTCCATTTGGACCAATAAAAGTAAATTCATCTTCTTTATTATTGTTATTTTGTTAACAGTTGTAAGCAATCAGTTCCCCCAAATACTTTATTTTCATGGAAAAGGGAACTTTGGAGCATTTCGACACATATTTCATACATTATACAAACTTGGCTACGTAATTGATAAATGTTTGTGCCAACCTAGGGATGTCTTGTCACTGTTTTAGTATTCAAACATGTGACCTGTAAGTTTCTTTAAGAAACATACTTAGTTCACTGAATTTCTCAACATATATGCAATCCTAAAATGTAAAAACCGATGAAGGATGCACATGAAATACTAGAACAGACTGATTTTCCAACAGAAAATCAAATGTCTCCCGGTGGAACACTTACGTCTCTGAATAAGCTACAGGTGATAACAAATTACAAATGACCAAGTTTGCTTGAAAATTACAATCCTATTTTAGCTCTCCCCTAGATACATTACTCTAGCAATTTTCATCAAGTTCTTCAAGACTTATTGCAGAGAAACCAATTTCACATAAATGACCCTGTGACCTTGAGAATTCGCTCAAGGTCATCCAAATACAATCACAACCTCATCATTTATTCATTTATTTATTTTATTATTTTTTGTTTGTTTAATATTTAAGAACAGCTGGGTACAGCTTAGTAAGCAATTGCCCGGTAACCACGTCAAGGTATGTACCCCCTGCCGGGAAATCTTTTTGGTGACCCAGGAGAATACAATCATGCAGTCTGATCATTCTGCATACTTGTTACTGCAACTGAGCTACCCATACGTCAATAAACAGTCAAAAGATCTTCATAGGTATATATATATATATACACGAGATGAACACATTTTAATGTCATTTTATAAATGTCCCTTATTTTTTGCCATTTTCCCTCTAAAATTGAAATCGGATTCGAAAGGATCATATGGAAAGATAGCTCTGTTCCTGTGTTCCAACAGAATGCAAAAGTTGAATCTCATACATTGATACTCCAAACATGAGTAAAAAAAACGCAATTGCCAACTATCAGCCAATGACAGCAGACTTCCCGTTTTGTCCTGAGTAGTCCGAGAGAGTGTTATGTACTTCATCCCTTGTGGGCATGTTGGATAACTCTATCTAATTCTTTACACTGTGCAACAAGGTTGAAAGTATTTAGGAATTCAATATTCGGAACCTACAATTTTTTCCAATTTGGTTTAAAATTTGCCGTTTGAGAATGGAAGGTTAAACTGTTTCATTTTTGTTCCAGACTTACGTGATGGGTTACAAAAAATTCACTTCCCCTTGCGATGCTGCTGAGGCACCAATTTCACCTGTATTACAACCTGTCATTGGCTGTTCCAGCAAGCAAACGGATTTCTGTGAACCACCCTTCGATCTCCAACTGGCTTCCTGCAACTACACATATGTGCACATATGTATGTTGTGTGTAGTACATAGCAGCAATTTTGACTTTGGGCTCTTGTTATTTTGAATAAGTGATTATGACAACTACAATAACTATGTGGATTATTCCATGGTCTTTTCTAACATTAATGAAGGTTAACGATTTTTTTCAGATGAGTGAAATATAACAATGTAACCATGGTAATGTGCAACACCAGCAGATCATGACTAAAAAAGGAAGAGTATACTTACCTTATTAAAGCGGTAAGCATAAATGGTGATCCCAATGGTGTAACATAAATAAGCAAAAAACATCAACAGGACGACAGGCAGGTCAGAGCAGAGAAATTCACCTAAACAGAATAATGTGAGCACTAGATAAAGGAAACAGCTTGACCCAAAACTGCGGCGCCTCAAAGCAGACGGCAAAACAGCTTACATAACTGGAACAGTGAAACCTTTCATTAGAGTGAGAGAAACGGATGGAAAGTGGTTTGTTCACGAACACTAACAGCAAGCTACGACCTTTTTTTTCAGGTGATATCAGATGCAAACAAATTATTAACACTGAACGTATTATATTTAACTTTAGAAGACAACGAATAAATACAAGTTCAATTCCACAAGTAAACAAAACGATGCTTTATGGGATCGTTGTATTGTTTGACGTAACACCATCCCACCCAAGTCAATCCGACTGACCAAAATGATTCGAGGGTAACGTCAAGTCGACGACAGACTAAAACAGATCGAAATGTTTTCAGCTGTTTTCCTTTACTTACTTTTTCTTTTATATCTGAAACTTTTTTTTGAGTGCAGTATAAAGTCAATTGTAAATTTAGGAACAGGCTTTTATGAACCAAGTTACATGTACTTAGGCCTATGCCTATGGGAACAGACAGAAGTCAGAAGGCCTAGGCCTACAATTAGCGATAACGCTGATGGTCCACACTTGCACGGGTTTGACAACTAACACGTTGAAAATCTCAGACCGATGCTTTACGCATATAGTAAGTTGTAGTAGTTATTAAAATCTCAGATAAGCGTAAATAATGACTCAGGATAATATACTGGAACAACTAGGAGGTACTGATGCTAATTCCTTCATAACTGTCCTGGGAGTGGATGCTGAGAATAAAAATACATCGGAACCATCTCTTTTCAAACATTCACCCTATTTCAACATAGATGAGTTTATCCAAGTTTATAAGCACAAAGATGACCAACTCACAATCGTAACAATGAACTGCGAATCTTTAAATGCCAAAATAGACGAACTGAAAATTCTTCATAATTTCGACTCACAGGGTTGCCCTCCCTGTGCTGTGTGTTTACAAGAAACATGGTTAGATAATGATACAGATTCGTCACTATTTGAAATTGATAATCATAATGTAATAGCCCAAAGCAAAAGTTGATCAACACGAGAAGGACTGGCTATTAATGTTAAAGAACCCTATGAAACAAAAATATTGGATATTAATAAAAAATCAAACATTTGGGAAAGCCTTTTTGTAGAAATAACTCACAGGTCACTAGGCAAAAAAAAGTTTTGAGGAAACCTATACAGGCCACCAAGGGACCTTGTGGAAAACTACACACAATTTACTGAGGAATTAACTGTGGTCCTGAATAAGTTACAGAGACTTAATAGTGAGGTCATTATAGGAGGGGATGTCAATATAGAATTGCTAAAAAAAACATTTAAAACAAGCTTTGCCACTTATTTTGACACAATTACTTCCCTGGGGTTTTCTCCCAAATTACTCTTCCTACTAGGTTATCGGAACAAAGAGGACCTATAATTATATAAAACATTAAAAAGACCTCCATGACAGCGACAAATATGATATTCTTATAAAAAAAATTGCAGACTTATAAGAAAATATTGCAAAGAAATGGTATTATGAGATTTGTTTTAATAAATATAAACAACACATAAAAAATTACTTGGTCGACTATAAACGAAATTTTGAATAGAACTAAAAACAAATGAAGCTTTCCAGAGGCATTTAACATGGGTGGTCATATTATTACGGACAAACAGGAAATCTCAAACGAATTTAATAATTACTTCATAAATGTAGCACCCAAATTAGCATCAACAAAAGATGTGCCTGATGACAGAAACTTTAGGGATTACCTGATAAATCCAACCCATCATGAGCTCAGCTTTAAAGGTGTCCTAGATGAAACGATATTAAATATAATAAATTCTCTAAAACCTAAACACAGTTCGGAGCATGGTCCTGTGTGGCCATGTGTACAATGAGTTACCTGCACTAGTGCACATGGCCCGAAGCCCAGTCCATACTGCACTGTAGTATCACGAGAGTTTCTTAAAAAGCACTATTTAACTATAAACGTACTTGATATATGGCACTAAAACTGTATTAATCCATCCTGTAATGCACATGATGATGCCCCCCAGTGTGGCCATGTGTACTGTGTGAGCCACAACAATTTGCCTACGAATATACATATGGTCCAGAGTCTGGTTCATGTAGAAGTATTCTATCAATCAGTGAGTTTCTTAAAATTGCATAATAAATGCTACAATATATGAAAACGTTTGGTGCAAATAGATTAGTCACAGAATATAAACAAATTATGTGCAGAACTGTATTCTCTGGGATTGTCAGTCACAATTGCGAAAAAGGATAAATATATATTCGTTACACATTCGTGAAGAAAAAAGTTGCCTTTTTTGCAAGCAATAAGATATCGACTTATGTTGATGTCCAAATACTGTTTTTATTTTATCCTCTGTGTGTGTGTGTGTGTGTGTGTGTGTGTGTGTGTGTGTGTGTGTGTGTGTTTGGTTTTTTTCACGTACCAGATCCATCAATGGTTGTCTGTCCTGGTAATAAAACGTACATTCAAAATTTACATGAAACTTATCCTCAATTTAGTTAGCACAGAAATAGCAGGCTTTTTCGTTTACATGGAGGCGGTTTACTCCATACTGCCTTGTCTCAACTGTAATAGAGGCACTCCACATCTGAACAGAGCCAGTGCACGTCTGTATTTTGGTGTTAATGACATTAAAACATTAGGCTCCGTTTCTAAATTCTCTTTAAAATGTTCATATGTCCCTATAGCTTTTTGTGTTCCTTGCCACGAATTGCGGGTATTCTTGGCAAAATTTCTTGCCACTTTAGTGTACACATATTCCATGGTGCATTGTCCAGGCAAGATTTCATCAATTGCCACTGTTGAGGCGACAGTGGGTCACGCAATTCATGCATATTTAATTGCCTGTAAAATATGTCATTATTGTATGCCAGTGTTTCTGTTGAGGTTTTCGTACACCCAAATGAACACTTTTAATGCAGTCGCGTGTCATTCATACATGATAGCCTGCACCACGTTTTGAATAATCCACTGGTGTTGCAAGGGTGCAACCCAGCCCATGTCGCCTCGTACTGCTGCGTTTGGTTAGCGTTTGCCTGCACCAAGGCAAAACTTGAATGCTCTATTATGAACACTTTTAATGCATGAGGACTCTTTCAGACCCCATATCGCTGCATCATATGTAATTATAGACAAAACTAGGCTTTCAAACAGGCGTTTATAGATCTTAAAGCCATCCCTCCAAATGTTTTGACTTTGGCGATGAGAAGTCCCACGGCTCTTTGGGCTGATTTTGCTATTTCCTGTGCTATACTTGATGCATCCAGGTGCTCTGTAAGCCACAATCCAATATATTTATATTTCTCTGCAGTTGCGATGGGCTTGCGCCCACAGGTAAAATGATGGTTCTGGGTGTTTGAGAGATCTAAAACGGACCACTTTAGCTTTAGCAACATTAATTTCCATTTTCCCGTTATCACAGCAATTTGACAGAATATTGAAGTTATGTTGTAATCCCTCCTCTCTTTAGCCAACAAAATGATGTCAGCAGCAAACAACACTATACTTATTTGTTCCAAAATTTAAGCGCTGGTGTGCTTTTTAAATTTTAACAGCCAAATCATTTATATACAGGTTGAATAAAGCTGGTGATAACTTGCATCCTTGTTTAAGCCAGCAGAGCACTGTAAACCAAGCAGAGTATCCATTTAAGCGCGCACACGAGGTTACATAGGAGTACAGAGATTGCATAGCTTGTAGCATGTTACCATGTATACCACATATTGTTAATTTATGCCATAGTAAGGACCATTCCACTAGGTCATAAACTTTCTTCAAGTCCGCAATGTCGTCAAAGGCGGACTTACATTTCTTTTTGCGTGTCTCAATGATATTTGAAAGCAATAATATTTGGTCAGGGCTGTTTCTATCTTCTCTGGATCCATAATACCCAAGTGTAGTTGGGTTTTGACTGTATATTGCTGTTCCCACATTAACAACAATATTTGGCAATGTATCGTTTTCTTGTGTTCCTGTTATCGAGTTTAGTACGTCCTGGTAGTCCTTCTTCCACTTTTCAAAAACAATTTTGGAATCTTTACTAATTGTTCCATCCTCTTGGGTAATTTTAAAGGAACGTGTCTATTTCTCACGTTTCCAGCTATGATTTGGCCAATTCTTTTTGGGAAGTTCTTGGAGTCGCCTGTGTAATCGTCCACAAGTTTTTGCTGTTCATTGTACCAAAAGTGTCTTTTTGCTGTTTGTACTTTCATATCAAATACCTTTGAAGTCTTTTCATTTTAGCCTTTATATTTTCCTTTTCTTGCCTTTCGACTCAACTCCATGCCTCCTGTGCGTTATATAAGTTATTCCATAATAGGGCCTATTCATCGGACCACCATTTTTTCTTGAATCTCCTCCTTTTGTTGCTAAGGTCCTGATTTTAAGGTAAAAGTCTTTTTCTGCAAGTTTTCATCCATTTCTCTGTTCACCAAATCACGAAATTCCATAATTAAGTTGTTGATTTCATTTTGTGCGATTTCTTCATTTTCCAACAAGTTAATTAGCTCATGTATCTGTTGTTGGATGTGATCACTTGACATTAAAATCTCTTTGTAAGCAATTTGTATCATATTTCTAATATTGTGTCAATGTATGTTTGACGGCTGCTTTTGGGGTGTTGGAAGCCAGGATTATCACATATATAGCCTATTGGTGACATAACTTATCAATAGCCCACTAAAGCAGGTCAAGATAATTAACAGACTATGATGGATCTACAGAAGCAAGACAACCTGAGTTGTTAAAAAGTGATCGTGGCCATATTACTTCAAATGATGATACACAATTCAACATTTCACATGGGACCAATGCATTAACTATTACAGATTGGCCTCTCTGGTTAACAGCTGTAAAACCATAGTGTTTGTTGTTTTCTTCCATTAGGCACACAACAATTAGCTGACTTTAACAAATTGCATAGTAGTTGACCATAAGTATTTTCTGTTCTGTCAATAACCTCTCCATACGGTATCATTTCCATTCCTTTTACGATATCACAACATGTAGCCAATCTACTGTTGAAGTCACCAAAAATTTAAAATAGGCCACTTTGTTCGAACATGCAAGCATGAGCCAGAAGTCATTCAAAAAAGTCTCCAGCTAGGTAGCATATGTAAATACTGAATTCCATGTTTCTTGATCTCAGCTCCAACTACAATATGCCTTCTGTTGACGAGTCTTTTATCGTTATATTGAACTCGTTTATAATGTTATTTTTTCACGAGAAAACCAACACCGCTAGAGCCTGCATATGTTTGTGGTGCAATTCCATTCAATTTTGACCAAATCATTTATAACCAGGAACTTCAGGTACTTCTTTTTTTTTCAAATGTGTTTCTGCGATACCAATAACATCTATAAGTCAGCATACTGTATACATAAACGCCTTACTTTTGCATTATCATTTTTAGAGCTTGATGACTATCCTGTATGCTTACATACCCGGCATAGATCTATCTTCTATCCCGACTCATGGACTGTGGATTCCTACCCTTGACTGACGGTATCGCCACCATTGTAGTACCATGGTCTCCTGTGTTCCCGTCTCAGTCATCTTGTACACCTCTCTGACCCCTTCTCTTATTATTACTTGTTTCTGTACGAGCTGCGTCACCTGTAAGATCACCATGATCCTCATTTACTCTGTCATTCCTCACGTTATTCTTATCTCTGTTTTCATTGCCTAATCTCTTATCCCGCTGTTTTCTTCTGTCGGGATCAAATGCCTTTCTGCGAGTTGGGCATCTTTCTCAATAAAATCGTTTTTCATAGATGGGTCGTTGTTAACTTAAGTTCTTCCAAGTTATTTTCACAGATCCTCTGGTACTTGGTTTTGTTGTGACTTGTCATATCCTGAGCATACTGTCTCCTTTTTGCCAGGGCTGACTTTCCTGTCTTAACCAATCTTTTATCCTCTACATTTTTACAACTTGCAATAAATAATTCGGTTGACTGTTGTAAAATCGTTTCCTTACTGCCTTTTGTAACTTGTATATCACATAGTTTGAAACCTCACAACATTGCATTCACTTTATTCTCCGTGTTTTTATTTGCTCCTTCCAGCTAATTCCGCACCACAAAGTTCAAACATATATCTTTTCTGTCTGGTTGACAGATGTAAAATCATTGTGTTTGTTGTTTTCTTCCATTAGGCACACAACAATTAACTGATATTAAAAATTGCATAGTAATTGACCATAGGTATTTTCCATTCTGTCAATAACCTCTCCATACGGTATCATTTCCACTCCTTTTATGATATCACAACATGTAGCCAATCTACTGTTGAAGTCACCACAAATTAAAAATGGGCCACTTTGTTCGAACATGCAAACATGAGCCAGGAGTCATTCAAAAAGTCATGGTATCCACATGTCAGGATGACTCACTAGGCTCCAGGTAGGTAGCATATGTAAAAACAGAATTCCATGTTTCTTGATCTCAGCTCTAACCACAACTAGAACAGACTGATTTTCCAACAGAAAATCAAATGTCTCCCGGTGGAACACTTATTCGCTCAAGGTCATTCAAATACAATCCCAACCTAGGTCTTGCCAAGATATATAATCCTACCAAGTTTCATCAAATTCCATCAAGTTCTTCATGAATTATCGCACGGAAACCAATTTCACATATGTGACCCTGTGACCTTGAAAATTAGGTCAAGGTCACCCAAATACAATCCCAACCTAGGTCTTGCCTAGATACATAATCCTGCCAAGTTTCATCAAATTCCATAAAGTTCTTCATGACTTATCGAAGGGAAACTAATTTCACATAAATGACCCTGTGACCTTGAAAATTCGCTCACGGTCATCCAAATACAATCCCAACCTAGGTCTTGCCAAGATACATAATCCTACCAAGTTTCATCAAATTCCATAAAGTTCTTCATGACTTATCGAACGGAAACCAATTTCACATAAGTGACCCTGTGACCTTGAAAATTAGGTCAAGGTCATCCAAATACAATCTCAACCTAGGTCTTGCCTAGATACATAAGCCTACCAAGTTTCATCAAATTCCATCAAGTTCTTTATGACTTATCGCACGGAAACCAATTTCACATAAGTGACCAGGTGACCTTGAAAATTAGGTAAAGGTCACCCAAATACAATCCCAACCTACGTCTTGCCTAGATACATAATCCTACCAAGTTTCATCAAATTCCATAAAGTTCTTCAATGCTTATCGTACGGAAACCAATTTCACATAAGTGACCCTGTGACCTTGAGACTTCGCTCAAGGTCATCCAAATATTATCCCAACCTAGGTCTTGCCTAGATACATAATCCTACCAAGTTTCATCAAATTCCATCAAGTTCTTAATTACTTATCGAACGGAAACCAATTTCAAATAAGTGACCCTGTGACCTTGAAAATTAGGTCAAGGTCACCCAAATACAATCCCAACCTAGGTCTTGCCTAGATACATAATCCTACCAAGTTTCATCAAATTCTGTCAAGTCCTTCAAGACTTATCGCACGGAAACCAAGTGTTGAAGAACCTGAACAACAACAACGAGCAGAAGAAGTGGAAGAAACCGGCACTAAATCAATATGTCCCCCGGCTTCCACTGGGAGACATAATTAATATACATTCATATCACATGTTACACAAACAGAAAATATCCAAAATCACAAGAAAACTTCAAATGTCAAAGGTCACAGAAGCCTGGAAACAGGTCAACTGAATCAACTTTGAGAACATAAATATAACAAAATTGAATTTATGACAGAAACATAAAAACATACAGCAAAAGTTATCATAATAATAACCTTTACTCAAATCACATAGAAAAATTATTTAGTTATGCATGAGACTCGTGGGAAACCATACATATGTACATAAATTACCTCTGTCCTGACTCATCATATTCATTCAGAGCATATCTCAACTTCCACACCAATATTATGTACAAAGCTCAATAAACGTAATAGTGCAAAGGGAATATACTCAAATGTAAAGGAACATTACATTCTCAATTCCTTAATTAATCCCTGCATTGCAAGAGTCGCACTTATTTCTCAGCGAGAGCAAAATCTAAATACTTAAGATAGGCTTCGAAAGCCCAACTCCCTGCAATTTTATCAACTCCCCGGGAACCTGAGCCTGAAAGGCAAAACTAGCCTTTCCCCTTTTCAAACTATTCCCAGGAAATGCAGATGGAGAAAAACCAGCTTTCTGTAATAAATCCCTGAACACTCGTATAAAGCGGAAGGCTGTAACACATTTTAACTTTGGTCTAACTGAAAAAGTGAAAGCTGGATGCAAATCTGAAATGTCAACCATAGAAATCAATCTCTTATATGCACTAACTGGACATAGGCAAGAATTATGAATGGGTGTCAAAGGAATTAAAACATTCCTAAGACCAGTCTAATTGGTCTTAGACCATGTAAAAGACATAATAAGACCGTCTTTTCCAAAAATAATATTACTCCTACATATATGTTTCCTATGGTCAAATGTGGGAAACTTGGGGGAGCCAATGAAGATTTCCTTGATGTGGAAAAAAATGCAATCAAGAAAGCTGCCTAACAAGCCACATGTAGTTGACAGGAAAAATCCAAAAAGACAAAAACAGCAGACAGCACATGTGCAGTAACAGGCGTGGCACGTTTAATATTATGAATCTTCAATCTGGATATAGCTTTCAACAATAATCTACACTGAATACATTCTAAATGTTTCAACTCAAAACCTGACAAAAACATGCAACACCTTTACTCCATTCAAATAATTACGAATGGAACTCGCAGCTTTGAAAGTCCTGCTCAAAAACTGTGCATAAGCACAAACAGTCTGTAACTAGAAAAGATGATTTGTTGCATAGCAAATCAGTGTGTGTGTCTTAAAGGCATATTGGTATGGCAATGTATAATTCTTCCATAACAGAGGAGTACCAGTTGGAATGGCATCTCTATCTATTATAGCTTTGAAGTTATTCAAGATTTGAAATTTCTAATGGTGCTATTTAGCATAATTTAAATTGCTACAACTTTTGCTTTAGATTCATTACATGCGCACTGGTCAGTAACCCCTTAGAAGAAGTTAAAATGACATCTCTATCTATAATAGTTTTGAAGATATTAAAGTTTTTAAATTTCAAATGCTGCTAATTAGCATAATTTAAATGGCTACAACTTTTGCTTTAGATTCATTAGATGCGCAATGGTCAAAAACCCCCTGGTAGAAGTTGAAATGACATCTCTATCTGTAATAGTTTTGCAGATAGTCAAGTTTAAAAATTTCAAATGCCCCTAATTGGCATAATTTTAAACATCTTCATTCCTCTGTATAAAACGGTCAAAGTCCTTGTGTGCAGGTACAATCATGCAACCAAATCGGATGAAAAATTGACCAAGTTATGGCAAGATGAAACTTTCAAAGGGCCAAATGACCTTGACCTTTGTCTTTTCGAGGTTACATGTTCTTATAAAAATGTGCAGTGTTGCAATACCTACAATTTGAGTCCAACATGATTATAATTGGATGGAAAATGGCCAAGTTATGACTGGATGAAACTTTCAAAGGTCCAAATGACCTTGACCTTTGACCTTTAGAGGTCACATATAAATTTTAAAAAATATGCAGGGCTACAATAGCTACAATTTAAGCCGAACATGATCAAAATTGGAGTTATGGCTAGAAGAAAGCCACCATGGAAAGTGGCCTTTGACCTTGAAATGACCTCCACTTGAAGTGAACCTAGACCTCAAAAATGACATTTTGGCTTAAAATTGACCTTTGACCTTGACATGACCTTTGACCTTGACATGACCTTGGCATTTGAGATGACCTTTACCTTGCTATGATCGAACTCCTATATACTCGGAACCACATCTACTATAGTATAGAAGATATTGAAGATTTAAAACTTTAATTAGCCCTCAATTGCATTATTTTGAAAAGGATGACCTCTCAATATAAAAAGGCCAGACTTTATCCATGGAAGTATAATTGTGCCAAGTTTGGAGTTTCTACATGTAATACTTTTCAAATGAAATGTCGGACAAATTTGCCTGTAAAGAAAGAAAGAAAGAAAGAAAGAAAGAAAGAAAGAAAGAAAGAAAGAAAGAAAGAAAGAAAGAAAGAAAGAAAGAAAGAAAGAAAGAAAGAAAGAAAGAAAGAAAGAAAGAAAGAAAGAAAGAAAGAAAGAAAGAAAGAAAGAAAGAAAGAAAGAAAGAAAGAAAGAAAGAAAGAAAGAAAGAAAAGTGTGTGCTGACACACACTTTAATGATGCAGGTAAAAAAGGTGAGTTTGAAAATTAAGCAAAATAAATAAAAGTTTACCACTGCAACTCTAAATTGCGAACTCCCACCTGCATAAGCAGCCTGCTGTGAAAACAACACGTCCCTCCCTATCTGATCTAACTTGGGACCTACAAAGGAAACGTTCCATATTACCAGTTTGCTGAAAATGCCGAACAAATCTATATGAAATGGGATTAATCTGTGGTGATCTGTAGTAAGTCCTGACCTGCCAGTTTCAACCCAAAGGCTAGAAACATTGGTTATCATATTTAAGTAGTACACACCAATTACAACAACATCTGTTTCAGGAGTCTTCAATGTTATCTGGCATTGGATTCCAAGCTCCCAAAACTTCTGGTCAGCTTTCATGGCATGAAAGAGCATCCCCATGTCTGCTTCCTCTTGCTGACACCAGAGATTATCATTGACTTTAGTCTCCTTTGATGCAGTGGAAAGGGTGATAGCTCCTTCGTGCAATCTTTCCTTGCTTTGACACATTGGACTTTTTGGCCATATCATCAAAATTCTTCAGACCAGATTTTTTTATTGGATAAAAGACTTTCATGTGCCACTAGGAGACAGACAAGTAGGGACATAATACTCCAGTTGATTCATTCTCATCATACCCGAGCTTGCACTTAGTACAGATTTTGTCACCTCATCTGAGGCATGTAAGCCTGATGAAATGTTAAAGACGTTCGGTACACTGGTCAAAAGAATTTAGAAATCTCTGGTTTTTGGTGTGAACAAAGATATTGGCATTTGAAACAAAATGCAAGTAAAAAATTGGCATGTCACGGTGCTACTTTTGTCGCTAGGTGGCGATACATGTGAGGACTACAGAAATTTGATAGCAGCCATTATATATGTGGGTAAAAGCAAAAAACAAATTAAGGATGCATAACTATGCATAAATTACCTCGATATGAGTGTTTGCAATGTATATCAAGCCTTTTAATAACAAATATGTAGACAAAACATGCTGGAATGTGACTTTAAATTCATCTGGTCTTGCAAAAATGTATAAGTGCTCACAGTATTTTGTGAATTTGAAATAGAAAATTTTTTTTACAAATCCCTGAAAAATTGTAGGGGGTTTCCAAAATATGTACTGATTTCATTGATTAACAAAAAAAAGGTATCATACGGTGCTATTTTTTCTGCAATTGTACAAAGAATTCATGCATGTTGACTTAATTTGTTCTAAGTTCATAGGTAAAGGTATCCATTCATTGTCTCACTTCGATACCATATCAATATACATGTATGTAGCTCAAATGAACGGCAGTACGTCGTTAATTTTATATTCCAGTCATAATATATACTTTCATAGTTTTACTTAGAAGAGGCAAACATTTTAAGATTCTCTCCATAGTGCAATACAGCAATGTGGAAAAAAGAGGTAAACATAAGAATATCAAAATTATAGTTGCCTTAATACAGTGTCGAATGGTAGCACAGGTAGCACATTATCAAATATGCCTGTGCCACCTTTTGACGCTGGGGTATTACTCTGTTGTTGTTTTTTTCCAGTTGGGACAGCGTTTATCGTACCACATTCACAAGAAATGGACAGTACACTGACCAAGCCATATCGTTTTTCTGATTCTGTGTTTTTTAGGGACAATGTTTTTTTTTTTACATTCCTCGCATACAAGATTATCGGCTAGTACACTTAGTTCCACTATTTTGCGACCTTCGTCCCTGTCAGTGTTTACATGTACATGTGGCATTTGGGGGGTGGGCGTGGCACTTTCGACGGTGGCTTGGTCAGCGTTCGCTGATTGTGTACATGCGTTTTGGTCTACCACTGTCGTGTTTCGACGTATTCTGCCTTGTTTTAAAGTATTTAGTCCTTTGTTTTGGCATTTGTTAACAAACCGCCCATTCTTTTTCCTTTTCACTCTTCGTAAACAATCCATGTTTCTCAAACGGAACTGTGCAAAATAGGAAAAGCGAACAGCAGCTAGTGCAGGTATCGACAAATACCAGCTCTAACTGCATAGAGGCATTGGACCATAAATGGATGCGCATAATGCGGTGTACCGAACGTCTTTAATTAGCTGGGAGTCGGGATGCTGCTCCACATCAAATGGATTTTTGTCATGCTCTGCTTTACATGTTCGATCATTTGCTTGACATGGGCCTCATCTCGTGTCATTGTAGTAGGCTTTTTTTCTGAATGCCATGGATCTTCCCTTTTCAGTTGGCCACTGCATTGCTTCATTGTAGTAGACTATTCTCCCAGCTGATGCCTGGTAAGTGCCCATCATACTATTGCTACTTTCTGTCTAGCAAAACCATTGATACCACTCTCACTTTGGGAGCCCCATATAATTGTTTTTTCTTTCGCCAAATCATACCATATTAAATTGAATGGACTTTGTGTCTCCGGAATGGCAAAATCTCCATACTCAAAATGTGTCTTTAGTTCCTCAGGCAATTTTTGCATGTCAAGGAGATAGCATGGTGTCTATCTGGCATAATTCTGTTTATCAGCAGCAAACATGTACGGTAACATAGCATTGGTGGCTTCCAAGTGTGTTTGCCACGATCCAAGAACTTGTATGTAATCCAGGAATACTTCCAGAACTTCTTGGAGATTTTACCACAATTTAAAAGTACGGGACATTTCACATTGGTGGTGATTGATCTCATCCATGAGTGGCTTCATCTCTTCAACAATGTGATTCAATTCGGTCACAGAATGTGTTGCCTCTAAGGTCCTCTGTTTTGAATGCCTCAAAGTGGCTTTAAGTTCAATCCATAGCTCGTGAGGTTTCTTATCATGGTCACACAAGTGAAAGAATTGTTCAAACCACAGACACTTGATACCCTCATACACCAACATCAAACCTGTGGTGGCTCAATAACTTGATGATAGTCTATCCAACAAGTTAATATATTTTCAGCAAATATACATGCCATCATCTTTTCCTGAGCTGGGATCAAGTCAATGTAACCAAGAAACATTAAAGTGAAGGTAAACCCTGAAAATATGACTTCGGGCAAATGAAGCTGAACATTTGTTACCCTTATATGGCTTTTCACATGTGCGAGTTATTACGTGTGCCATTAGATTTTGACCACTGGTAAATGAAGCTGAACAGGTATTACACTGTCTTGGCTTTGCAACTGTGTGAGTTCTCTCACAGGACTTTAGACTTTGACAAATAAAGCTGAACAGGTAATAATTACACTTATATGGCTTTTCACCTGTGTGAGTTCACATATTTGCATGTCCTTAGACTTTACCAAATGAAGCTGATATAAATACGCCTACATGGCTTCTCACCTGTGTCAGTTCTAATATATTTCCTTGGATTCTGACAACGAGTAAAGGAAGTTGAACAGGTTTTATACTGAAATGGCTTTTCCCCTTGGTGAGTTCTAATATCATACATAATTATATCTTAAGACTGAGACTACATCACAGGCAAATGAAGCTGAACATGTATTACACTTATAATTCTTTTCACCTTTGTGAGTTCTAATATTTGTCTTTAGACTGTGACTATGGGCAAAGGAAGCTGAACAGGTATTGTTTGGTAACTGGAGTTCTGATGATATGGGAAATATGGCTCTCATTAGATTTACTTTCATCAGGGGTCAACCTTCAAGGTCCAGGTCATAGACTGAAATTATAATGGATGACAAACTGTAATCTCACAAGATGTCCACATAAAATTTGGTAACTGAAAGTGCTACGGTATTGGAAAATTGGCCTGAAAGACTTTCTTGGATGGAGTGACGGTTGGACGAGTGGGTGGGCAGAGAGAGGTATGAAATGCAAACCTATAGTCCCTAGTAAATGGTGGAGGGCAATTAATGAACCAGCAGATACTCAATAAAACAAGCAAACCCTTCAGATACTTAGTTAATTAATGATTTAAATATGTACACATGATACATGCAACCATTATTTTCCTACCACTTATTTCAGTGCAGACACCTTACTTAAGGTGACTTACAGTGTCTGAAGGGTCAAAAGATCAATCTATTATACAACAGTTAATACAGTCAGCCTTTTGGCCTCCCTGCACTCTCTTTTCTAAGAACTTATACTATTCCCAAATTGTAAAAGTAAAGATAACTTAATACCACAGCAGTTAGAAATGAACTTTGTATAAATAATTACCCCCTCCCCTTACCTCTGTGTAGCCACACCAAGGAGTAAATTAATTAACATACAGGGCTGCTTAAACCCAAGATGCTGAAGACTGATTTGATTACAGAATGTTTAAGATTTCACTTAGGTACAATAACATGGTCAATGTGACAAATACTCCTTAGGTAAAACATACATATTGGATTTTATCACTTATCACTGAGGTTCAAATATCTCCAAATAAGGTAACTTTGACCTCATATTTCAAGGTCATGCCACATTAGCAGATGAGTACTACCGGTACCCACTTGTTCCTGGGTACCTATGCTATGAAATATAAGTAGCCGTATGTTATGTCGGTGCATAAAGTCGACCAGATGGCCCCTCCTGGCCACTACACTATTTATTCTGCCAGCTTGATCCAGGTTGTGGCGAGTCTAGTTTGGGATTTTTAGCTTGTGGCTCCCAATTACCATCACCAATATGTGCTTCTGCCAAATTAGCAGCTTTGTCTTGTTCTATGTTTTTTTTTTATATATATTTCATTTATATGTATTGATTTGATTTTGTTCTATTGTATTTCATTGTTTTAATTTTTATTCTATTGTACTCTATTTTTTCAATTTAGTATTTTATTTTATTAAGTTGTCAAGTTTAAGTTTCTAAAATTTGCTATCATAATTTAGCATAAGCACTTTATTTTTAAAAAACATTTTTTTTCACTTTTGAAATCGTATTTGAGTATTTTCACTAAATATGCTTATATTTATCTCAAACATAATGTTAACTTTTCTTTCTAATCCGCACATGATGTTAATGTTGCCCTTAATAGTCGTGAATATTACCAATGTCCTCTACATTTAAATGTTAATGTAGTCTTTGATCGCTAGATGGCAGTTAGGCATGTGGGCCAAAATAAAATATACCCAGATGATGATAATATGAAACCTTGTGATTTTAAAAAATAGTGACAGCCAAACTGTTAAAATTGTTATTTGCAATCTTGTATAACTCCCCTCCTAATTTCAGTGTCAACTTTTTAGCAGCCATGGTTGGACGAATAATGTAATTCTCTAGGACTATTTTCTCTATAAATGATAATATATCTCATAACCTGATATTTTTGTAAAATATACTTTGTTTCAGTCAACAAGTATAGGAAGTAACCGTTCACCTTTTTTGTGTGTGGTTGCAGTACCCAACACACTATCAGAAACGTGAGTAGATTTTTTTTTAATACACAGATTTCTCTTGATATAGTTTTATGGTATTTGGTATTTGCATTTATTGCAGTTGGACGAAAATGCCCAGGAGGCATGGGCATATGAGGCAGGTGCCTCAAATGTCAGTTTTCAAAACTGGAAGGCTGCTGCAGAATCAGCTTCTCCAAATTACATTTAACCATTTTTTGTTTATCATTTCAAATTTAGTCCGTCAAATGAATGTGACATTTTATTTGTTTCTGCAACACCCTGTTTTCAAATCTCCCTTCATTATTTTGTAGAATCTCCAATACACTCCGATCAGTGGTAAGGAGAGACGATGGAAGAAGGATGATTAGCTAAGTCGATTTTCTCGCAGAGAAATTGTGATAACTGAGCTGTTTAAAGTTAAATGAATATAATGTGTATATTAATGCATTTTACAAATTCCCCACATCTTTGTGTATGAAGTACACCTGTTTTGAAAATTGGAGAACTGAATAGGTAAAGAAAAAAATATCTTTGGTACGTTTTCAGAAATTTGAAATTAACTTTTCTGATGAATAAATCTGGGAAACATGAATTTGTGATTTATTACCAAGACAATAGTAAAACTTTTTTTCTTTTTTTTCCAGATTGAAAGAAGGTGTACTAAGATTGCAAAAATTATCATAAATAAACTGTAAAAACTATATACTGGTGTGTTGTGATATTTCTGGTGGTGGTGACTTTTTTTATTAGAACTTTCAGAAAACAGTATTGCATTTTAGTCGCTATAATTGATTAGCAATGTACACAGTATAATCTGCTGTAAAGGTTGACTGCATTTTATATTTGGATGAATGAGTGAACGTTTGTTTTCAATTGACTGTTTTGAATGTTGACTGCAATTTTAAGTTCCTGTTATGTAAGAGCGAAAGTAAATGTTCTTTGTTTCCATCTTGACTTTGCCGTTACTATTGTACATGTAGGTCACTGATTTGTATTTGAAATTACCTAAAACTATTTTTATCAATGTGAGCAAATATTACCTTAACCCAGTGAGGTCCAAGAAATGATTAGCTATTAAGTATCCTTACCCTGCGCTATGTAATAGCATTGATCCGCTGAGACCACTGTTGCTCTGGTTACAACTGTGAAGCTTTTGTGTTTTCTAGAAATAACTTAACAACACTGTAGCAGTTATGATGATGCATGCTTACTTATATCGTTTCGTTTACACTTATATGATTTTTGTAATTAGGCAGTATTAATCAGTATAAAATGTGTTTGGAAGTCTCTGCTTATGCCACAGGTGAGCAAACATACTTCTTTTGTCTATTTGGAATATCATGTTATATATTTTGCTCTGTTGAAACATGTTGAGATCTAGGTTCGCTCACAAAAAAGAAGGCTATATAAAACTCATATGCAGGTAAAGATCTGTTTTGATTCTAGAAGGAAACGTCCATTGTAACAGATGTGTATGGGCAAGTTAACACTCTTAGGAAAATACATTGTATGCATTTTTTTCAATATGGAAGAATGGTCAGACAAAAAAATACATTCATTGTACATGAACTGGTCGGACCTGTGATTATTGCCTGCATAAAACAGGAAGCACATCACAGATAAAAGTCAATTTGAAAAGCATATTGGAACAAAACCCCATGTAAGTCACACAGTGCCACCTAGGTCGCTCACAAAAGCTTGACTGGTTAATCCTTCTTTTGTCGTGGGAAAGTACCATTCCCAAGTCTGATTTGACTCTACCCGCCCAAAAGTTGTCCCAACACGTTTCACAATTCATATATTTATTTTTGTTATTATTTTTTTTTTATTAGCAAAGTATTATGTACAGTAGGTGTCAACTTCTATGGTGCTACACCGCTAGTAACTTACAATGTAATTCCTTTTTCCAGTTCATGCAAATCTAAGTTTGCTGTCCTAATTTAGTATTTGTCTTGCTCATTGCCTTACAATATAGTACCTGCATTAGCTGAACTAAGTAGCTGAACTTAGGTATGATGTTTGCTTTGTATGTATGACAAATAGGTAATATATGTATGATATTTATTTTGTATGTTTGACAAATAGGTCAGTATTGACCTGTATTTGAATGTCAATAAAATTTTTACTTACTTACATACTTATCATTTTATTGTCACGTCAATGGTACCATTCTGCTGCTGCTGTGAGTGGACTTCTAGGGCAAGCACAACACACAACTGCCAGCCATACCATAGGGCTAGCATTGAGAGGCTAAATGCTAGCCCTCTGGTGGGACCCACTCTCACGGACTCATTTGTGACACATTCTGCCCTTCCCACTATCCCCTACCTTTGTGTATTTGCCTGTGATTCCAAGTAATTGATGCTATAAACACTGGGATCTTAATTTTCACATGCTGCCATATAAACAAAGCTTCCAATTTGTGTGTTCCCTCCACAAGTCCACACATGTCACATGGCGGAAGCCATGATAGACACACCGTAATCCGAGCTGTGATTGGCTCATTTTTGCATGTGACTCAATTTTTTGACCATTTGGGTGATGTGTTCTCCCATGGCCAAGCAGCTGTTCTTTGCAGTAGAAGGATTGACGATCTGCACACTCGATATACAAGGAGACTTATTTCTGATTTGAAATGTTAAATTTTTTCGTTCGAATTAGAATTAAGAACACTGTTTATTGTGAGGAATGTGCCAATACTGTAAACGCAAATTGACTACGATGTACTGGTAGCGTTTGTGGTAGTACACACACAATGGCGTCAATGTGCATCCCATCAGCGGCAACAAGACAGAAGATCATGAAACCATTGCAGCTACTAATCTCTGTTAAACTTTACCTGGGACAGCAAGTCGAAGAATTTCTCACCAACGTGTGCCCTGATATTAATGTAAAATCAATTCAAACAAGCACTATATTATAACTTGTGTGGAGTCTCAACTTGGGCAGGAACACTGCATAGGTGCGGTATTTCGGTGGTCATTAATGCCATGGCCTATGGTGACCGGGTGTCAGCAGTGGCTGCTATCGTAATATTCAAAGTTCCACGTGTGCGTTCTCCGAGTTGAATTATGACTTACTATCTTAACTTTAATCTGCCAGCTTGCATGTGTCTGAAGCAGCGATAATTATTTGTTACAAGTCTAAATGCGACGCAGTACCCTCGCAAGCTGTGCACGGTGAGACCCATAGTCAAAAGATAGCACTATATGCACTGCGGCCGCTGGTCACACCACCCGAGATTTCGATTCTCACAGAAACTGTCAGTCGCACAGAAGGCATTTGAGTTGGACATCAAAGTAAATCGCAGCCACAAGTTTTCAGCAATGTTTGCAATTTGCGTAGATAAAAATTGAACGAGGAAGCCTGAACACAATCAAATTACCACAAGTTTTGGGTACATTTTGACCAAGGTACGTTCAGTTGAATCCGTTTTGACTTGTGTACATTCAACTTCGGTACGAGCAGGAACTATATGCAAATGAAGCGCAGTCATTGTCGGTTCTCTTCTGATCTACTTATGATAACGACAAGATATGACGTAAATTTATTTGGTATAAATTAATTCTTCAAAGGGATAATGCAAAAATAGCCGCTTGGCGCATGACTTCGATATCATTACGCTAGGCAAGGAGACACACAAAAATGGCATGGTTGACAAATACTTTATGGCTTGCTATGTACCAAACCCTACCGCTGAGAAAAAAAATAATGCAAATAATAATACAATGTCAAAAGCATTAAAACAACAAAGCACATATAAATAGAACTCTTTTTTATGCTCTTTTTCGCCAAATTGAGTGCGTTGGTCAGGTCTTCCGGTTTATCTTGTACACGCATGTAATTTGAGTGGCAAGGGTTGCCTTGTGTTGTTTACTTGGCAATGTTAAAAATATGTTATCAATTGCTAGATGTGTCATTGCAATTGTCCCAGAGACATGTAACTGCCACACAATCGGATTTCTCATCACCAACATCGACAATCGGATTAGAAGTTACAATGCACTCTGCACGGCACTCTGTCCCCTTAGGGCACACCTGAGCCAGTATATTATCCAAATATAATGAGGAAAATGGAGCGCTGGGCGCTGATTTCGAAAACCCATAAAATTTTGTTACAAAAATTGACAAAACCACAGGTTCACCTGTTAAACATTAAAAGTCCTGGGATCCCAGAAGTGCCTCTGTTCAATTCCGAACCGATAGGCTTGCCAGGATAAGATTTGAAAGATTGTGTCAAAGAGAGAATCAAGAAATACATTTTTTAAAAAAATAGAAGGGTGTGACAATTTGAACAATGTTGATAAATATCTACCTGATTAAAGTACATTGCCACCAGCTTTGAAGTGAATCTGGGTGGCGGTTTCACAAAAATCGCAAATTTAAAAAAGAGGACAGCATCGGACCGGTGGACAACAGACGCTGGGCAACCACAAAAGCTCAGCTACAGAGTAGTCTGTTGAGCTTATCAATGGAACATAACCTTTAAATAAATTCCATAACAGGACATCCAAGGCACATCGAAACCAAGTTTGAAGAGAATCCGGCTGACACTTTTGGAGAGGAAGAGGAAAATGTGACTTGTGAACAAACGAACAGATGGACAAACGCACAATCACCGCATATCCTATGGCCTCAGTTGACTGGAAAGTCAACTACGGCAAAACTACTCTCGAATGAAACAGTCTAAGAAAAAAAGACATGTTTCTGAAACAAGATGCCCCCGCCCACGTTGTTTGAAGGAGGCATGATTGTACAAAGGTAATCCACACTTAAATTAATCTAGCCCTTAGACAGGACATACAAGAGGACCAAAATTCCATCCTCAAACTTAACCTGGCCCCTACAGACGACGATACACCTGTGCAATTTAAAAGTTGTCACGAAAAATTACTGAATTTAGCATATAGATACCAAATTCAGCTAAGGTGGCCCTTGGGAATTAGGCCATCTTAAAACTTATGTTGCCTTTATAGAGGAATATGTACCTGTAGTGTATGGAAGTTGTAGCTGAAAAACCTCCTTAGTTATTATGTGCAAACTGCAGTCCACCGGCAGACAGACACACAGAATGATCGAAAGATCAACTGACACCAGGAATGCTATTTGCCCCACCCCCCGAAACGCTTTTAGTATACCACCAAGAAGTTGAACATCTGAACTTCTGACTTCACATTGACTTATTTATTAATGTTTTCGAGTCAAGCACTGCACGTTTCAAAAATACCACACGAAACGATCAGCCAAATGCACATAACACAGTTGCATTTACTGAAATTTGCCATATCATTAATTTATGAATGTCTAATTTGAGAGACATCGAGCAATAGTGAGCATTCAAAGCAGGCGTGGTGCTCCTAGGTCACCTGTATCTTTTAACAAGGAAGCACATACGGACAAATCTCTACTGGCAACTTGATCAAATTCAAGGCTTAAAAACGCCTCCAAACATACACTGAGTTTGACATTTGAAGTCATGGTATGTTTGTATGTTTTTATTCCCACAAATGTTAGTAACATGTTTGGCTTTCACTAGTTCTTAGGTATTATGAGAGCCAATTATCACCATTACCTGGCAACAAAGTCCGACATTTTGGTGGAAAACCAACATCCAAGCTAGTGTTAACTTTAGCTGACGACTTGAGACAAGCGGTATGCACGAAAACTGACAGACACATGTTAGACCCCTAAATGTAAACACGCCCCTAAATGTAAATTTACATTTAGGGTTAGGTGTCAGACCGCTAACTGTAAACAGTACCCCTAAATGAAAACGCAAATTTGACGAAAAAAGGGTGGTTCAGCCCCTAACTGTAAACACGCCACTAAATGTAATTATTTGGGTAGGTGGACACTGGACCCCTAAATGTAAATGAACGTTAAATCTAATGGCTTCATACGGGTTAAGAGTCTCGCATTGAGGCTTAACACTGGCTCACCATTAGAGCTCTGTCGGGTATCCCGGTACCCGAATCGACAGCTATTACCCGTGGAATCAACGGGTAATATATATATATATATATATATATATATATATATATATATATATATATATATACATATATATATATTATTGAACGCCGTTTCTTGTTTTATTCAGTATTTGATCAGGTGATTAAATATTTGATCAGAAGAACAAATCGATTTCATGAAGTGAACAAATGCATTTGTTCACGTCATTTAATACAGTCTATTTGTTCCTGTGAACAAATTGATTTGATCTTCTGATCAAATCGATTTAATCACATGAACAAATATATTTGCTCAGATGATTAAATCGATTTGGCCAGAAGAATAAATAGATGTTATTTGATCATCTGAATAAATCAAATTGTTCTTCGGATCAAATCGATTTGATCACATCATCAAATGTCCCGCAACTTAATTAAATTGACGCTCCCTGTCCGATTTGTTCCCCTGACCAAATATTTATACTTCGGAACAAATCACTTCCGCCAGTATTTGATCCCGGCAGCAAATAGTAAAACACGCAAAAGGTACAATCTCGGAATGTCTGCGATATCTTCAACACGGACTTCGCGGACATTTACAACGCAGACTAAAGCGGGTAAAGCCGGCCGTGCACAACGCATCATTTATTATTTATCATTTAAATATGATCATGTTTTGGCGGGATTAAATGTAAATTTGGACGGTGGTTGCATGATCTTTCGCTATTGCTTTCGGAATGGACGTGAGGATTTTTTTCTCTCTCACTCTTTCTTTCTATAGTTAGGCACTGCTTTTTGCAATGCCCTTCATGGTCACAGATATGAGCCTTTTTCATTCACTTTTTTTTTCTTTCCAAAGGTTAGTGGTAGGCAATGGTCTCGGGAAGGATATGAGCATTTTTTTTTTCTTTCTCTCTCCCTCCCTCTCTCCCCCGCTCACTGTCTTTATTTCTTTCTTTCTTTCTTCACAAACAATTAACACGTCCATGTAGATAAAAATCTTTTTCTCCAAATGTTTTCAACTAGCTGGAGCCTAGAAAAAAAACGAAGTGGTTACCGTTACGGTAGCTGTAAACCTTATTCCACCAGCTAAAGTTACGGTTACCGTGATCATAACATACTCCGGCCGCAGTGGTTATTCATCCGGCTATGACGTAATATACTGAATAGCCAATCATTCGCAGCTCAGTTCAAGCCCGCGACTACACTACCCTGCTCAAATTCATTCTCGCAGCGATGACCGAAGAGAGCGGACGCATCGAGATGAACCTGGGGGTCGAGTTCAACTCTTTCAAAGAGTTGGAGGAGGCCCTCAGGCGTTACGAAATAGACAAGAAAGTGAACAACTACATGAGCACTGTCGATTTAAGCATGGAGCTAGGAAGAGCTTCCTAGTCTGTTGTGTAAATCCGTCATGGTATTTGTGTTTGCATGTAGTTGCATGAACAGAGTCTGAACGGCATCTGCAAATTTATAAAGATGTTCTTGCTACAATTGTTTGAACCATAAGGCCTATAATAAAGTTATGTATCCTGGGATTTTAATATCTTTGATCATGCATGGATTTTCGACTTGTTTAGGGGCGGACCATTTTATACTGAGGGGGGTAGGTTTTTTTCCTGCCGAACAGACTTTTTTATCCTTAGAAAAATTCAGCAGATATTTTTCTGTTGCATTTTTATATGCCCATTAATAAAACATTGTGAGTACATTATTTTCCTCACATTTGCTGAACAATTTTATTTAAAAAAACAACAAAATAGCCCCCTCTCCCATATCAAATGGTTCGAACGCCCCTTACCTGGGCCCCTTACCTGGGCCCCTTACCTTTCATCGCGTGAAGATTGCAAGTTATTATACTGATACAATGTAACTCCGCTATTTGAACCAGGTTGTAAAGATACCTGAACAAAGTATGTGTCGCAGTTTAATACACTTTACTACATTTTAACAGTATATAGCCATGATATACCCTACAATATCAGTTATTCCACGTAAAAATATCGGTAGATCAGTACAGTTACGGCAGCCGTAACTTCAACCCTGTTTCTGCGGTGTTTATATTTACGGCATTAACAGCCTGTGCCCTGTACGGTCGTATGCACAGTAGCTTCTCAGTGACCGTGTTATTGTTACGGTAATCACGTGACTACCGTAATAATAAACTACCAGCACACAGTTACGGTTACCGTAACAATATCCACTAAGCATTGTCAAAAGGGATTCTGAAACAGTGGATGATGACAACCTAACCCTGTGATGCAGCTCGATCCGTCTCTCGGCCCCTGCTTGTTGTTGCTATATAGAGAAAATGTCAAAGTTCGAGATTGTACCTTTTGCGTGTTATGGTAAAATAGACTAACGGAAGTGCTGCGCGGCATACAAGAGGGAGTAATTATTATCTGGAAGTGGAGAAACTTGTATTTATTCAGGAGATCAAATCGATTTGATCACGGGAACAAATATATTTGTTCACGTGAATAAATCGGGATATACCGTATTCTATTTAATCACAAGAACAAATAGATTTAGTCATGTGAACAAATGCATTTGTTCATGTGATCAAATTCATTTTATTTGTTCCTCGGAACAAATCTATTCGATCTTCTGATTAAATCTGTTTGTTCTTCTCATCAAATCGATTTGATCACAAGAACAAATATACTGTATTTGATCATGTCATGATGACTATTTCTATAATTTTACAGGATTTCTTGTCCCATGGCCAGAAATCATTTATTTTTGCATCCTAACATGTCCTTCATATAATGTTTCTAATCTGTGATGTCTATACTACATCTCCCAATTTAAAATTTCACAATATTATATAAATTTCGTGAAGTATATCAATTTACAGTACCAGGGAATGATGTTTTATTGAAAAATGGCAATGTCCCATTTTTGATTTTAAAAACCAAATTTCTTTATCAAAATAGCAAATCTTTAATTCATACATACTATTTACTGTAGCCTAATTTGTTACATGGCTGAAAGGTGGATAAAGGTGAAAATTTGATCTTAAACATGTTCAAATGACGTCACAAAGGCTGTCCCATGGGTCTGTTACCTACGTGACAAAAATGACAAAAAGCTTGGAAATAGCTGGTTTGAACGATAAGTGTCCAACTGCTGTCATCTACATCTTATTCCCTTTCCTTGGCCATACCAAATGGAAGATATTCCATGCTGCTGGATTCCAAATGTAGTTTAAAAATTGCTCATGAATATATAAATTTGAGATAGTCATTTTTTAAAGTGTCAACAAAGTGACAAGCTTTATTCAGATACTTGGAAGGACCACATCAGGGCTAATATGTCTGTGAATGTGGTTCATAGAAAGGTTTAATCAGGTGCAGTTGGGTAATATTATAGGAACTTGCCATGCCACTGCAGCCAGGAAACCGTAAAAATGTCACCTTCTTGATGGTCACCTCAGTGACGCAAACATGTCCCGGAGGTGACCTGTGTATGTCACAAAAGTGACAAATTCTGATAAATGATAAGACAAATTTACATAATTTACTGATTTGAACAAAATATGATAACCATATATAACTTTAGTGCCATGTAAATGTATCCCACCCACCCCATACCGACACCCTCCCCATAGTGCTACTGAAATTTAAGGTGCTGTATATGATATGTCACGTGAGTGACCAAATATGATAGATGAGAAAATATGTTAGATAATTTAATGCTTTGAAGGATATATAATTATGCAAACAATATAGGCCCAACTGCCCCGTTAAAAAATATATCACCTGAACTCTACCACAGCCACTGTCCTAGAGCTGCATTAGATTTTGAAAAAATATAAATTTTCATGTTAGTAGGTGACATGTTCTCTCACGTAGTGACCAAACATGATAGATGAAAAAAGAAAGTTAGATAATTCACTGATTTAAAGAATGTATCTACATGTATGAGAACGATACTGGCCTACTGCCCCGTTAAAATAGTTCACCTAGCCTCACCACCATATCTCTCCAATGACAACATTGGAATTTGTGATACCGTAGATTGCCTGCATTATATTTTTCATTTCAAGCAAGATGGAATGGCAAAATGTTTTCCATATTTTTAGCACAAAAATATAGCACGGTCTGATAACGTCAGAATATATATTATCAGTAAATTCAAAAGTTTTCAATGAAAACAAAAAACTGCGGAGGCATATACTTGTAATGTTCATATTTTTTAACTACTTCGATACCGTCTGGCCATGGGGTGGCTAATGCCAGATATCTTATAATGATATTTTGCACAGACTTTAAAATGGGGCCGCTAGTTTAATTATAAATACTTCTGATTGTAATACTAGGCCATGTTCACTACTGAAAAAACTTGTACACATCTATTTTTTCAGATAGAGTGACATTGTTTGTTTCAAATTTAAAACTGAATGAAGCAAAAGTAAATGTTTAACAGTGCAAGAGGCTTAATGGGAAATGCTTCAGCATCTCTGAATCTACCCGGTAAATCCATGCCCGTTCATTTAAGTCCAGTGATCTAAAACGGAATTAATGGTTTAAAATTTGATTTTCATTTTGTCTGAATGATACTAGCTGCAGTGTGTTTGTCTGTTAATTGATAGTTAATAATTATAGAAATTAATTAGTAAGAAAATGCTGTTCTTTGATGATGTTTAACAATGGTGTAATGTTAATGCTCAGGATTCATAAGATAGAGCTAAGATGGCCTGAAATGACATGGCCAAATGATTATGTTCCTTGGTAAAATTTTGACATTGATTATTGAAGTATATTACTAAAAGTGAAATATTTTAGAGACAGGTGGAAATTAGAAAGGTTCTTCATGTAAGCTGAACAATTTTTTCATTCTTGTCATGTTGTGCACGGGCCACCTCATTCTCTTCTCGGATGATCCATGAAGATAATAAATCATGTTCATAGCAAAACTAATTGTTAACAACATGGCCTGAAACTACAGCGTAGTTGCAGTAAAGAGCAAGTATGCCTAATTGTTGCTCTGAGGTGGACATAACTTCACAGCATTAGAATCGTTACGTCTGCCCCGAGGTATAGTGAGGTAGACCGGCTCCCTGCCTCTTACTACACTCGCGTCTCAAGCTTTGTTGTTCATGAGTCGGTTGTGGTATATGCATAAATTATCATCTAATAGATCACCAGAGAAGAAATTTAGGTGGTCTGTGGTTAGTGTGATGGAAAACACATTAACACAGAAAAGTAAATATTGCTTTTGTGCATTTTATTAAATAATTATACCCGTGCAGGGGTTTTGTTTTTCTGTTTTCCATTTTGCTCCCTGTATTTTCCACATAAAACTACATGTACGACTCCATGGCTCAATTCCATCTTCATGACAGTTTGTCACCTACGTGACAATGTATCACTTACGTGACAGGGCAATTAATGAGAGTCTTAATTACGGTTGTTAGATTGAATTTATTATTTTGCTGGATATTTAAATATTAAGTTTATAGTCTTAACCAATGGATACATGCCAAACACTTGGGTTTAAAATATCTAAAACTAAGACTCGGTGGCTCAACATCATCTACGTGACACGCACTTTGTCACCCACGTGATTGTGTGTCACTTACGTGACAGACCGTTTAATTAAAAAGCCTTAATTTGAGTAATTATGAAGAAAAAATAGCGCGGCCTTTTATTTGAATATCATGCTTATACTCTAAACTCATTGATAAGTGCAAAAAACTTGGGTTTGAAACATTTATTTATTCTGTTAAAAATGTCACCAAAATACCCTAAAAATATACAGATACGATACCGTTTGATGGGAGTTTCTCATACACTTCATCCCTAATGTACAGTCTGGGTTTTGGCAAATTTGATGTAACATTTCGGAAACGTTTGCACACGTAGGACAATTGGTGATGGTCTGCCCCACAATATTGGAATTTCTTTAAGAGTATCTCAGCTAGCAAAGTGTCAATAGGAATAATAGTATTCCCCACCAAATCTACACTATCTTCCCCTGGCCTCTCACTAACAGACTTCTCCATCAAACTACCTTCATTTGACCTCTGATGTAGACAGTTCTCCATCGCACCTACACTATCTTCATGTGGCCTCTCGTGTACCAACTTCTTCATTACATCTGCACTACGTTCATTTGCGCTCCCATGAACAGACTTCTCTATCACACCTATACTATCTTCTTCAGGACCTTCATGTACAGACGTCTCCCTCCCACCTACACTATCTTCATGTGGCCTTTTATGTACCGACTTCTTCAATACATCTGCACTACTTCCATTTGTCCTCCCATGAGCAGACTTCTCT
Source organism: Hermodice carunculata (assembly GCA_964020975.1). NCBI lineage: Eukaryota > Metazoa > Annelida > Polychaeta > Eunicida > Amphinomidae > Hermodice > Hermodice carunculata. The sequence continues at coordinate 76,457,115 of OZ026616.1, read as the reverse complement.
ATCACACCTATACTATGTTCTTCAGGACCTTCATGTACAGACGTCTCCATCACACCTGCACCATCTTCACCCTGCCTCCCATGTACAGACTTCTCCATCACATCCACATTATCTTCTTTCGGCCTCTCATGTGCAAACATCTGCATCACATCATAATTTGGCCTCCCATATACAGACTGCTCCCCCAGTATTGTGCCACTGTCATCCTCGCTTAACCTTCCATTCTCATATTCATTGTTGTCGTCTTCTTCGTCAATGGAAGGATGTACTGCAAGATAGTGCTCGCCATTACCTTCGGGATAGTGTCATAAGAACAGTGTAAAAGGGTTCTCCACACTGGTTTCTATCATCTTATTGTCAGATGGACCAGCTGCTGAAATTATTTCAACCCGCACTCTAAAGATTTCTGCCATTGCGTGTAATGCCACATGGTCCCCATATGTTCCTCTTTGTCTCATGTTGGCTTTATAGGACTCCCATGTATCAGTAACAAATGACTGTAGGTCTTCATGTTGATCAAGGTATGTACACACATCCCGTCTTAACATGGTTGCATCTCTGTAGATCCCGATTTCTTTCAAGGCATGTGGCATTGCTGAAAACTGTCAGTCCCAATCCCCAGCAGGGTTATGAATAACATCATAACCATAACCTGCAACCAAATCTTGGGTATCTTTAACAATGTAATATTTCTTGCGATGCTCTTTCTTATTCAATAGAGGTTTCTGAAAAAGTTTCAGGTCAGCAATATGTACATGGAAAATACGCTGATTGCTTGATGCTTCAAAACTTCTTCCGGAATTGAGCACTCTAACTATTCTGCCTGCATTCAATGATCTTCTTTTGTTCTTTTTTTTGTTTGAAAGACAACTTTATCACCAACATTATAAGACCGGTGTGAGTATATTGAGTTTTTTACTGTTCGTCTATTGTATTTGACAGTTGCTTCCTTGGCTTTATTTCTGATCTTATCCCTACGTCCATGCCGTTTCACTCCTTTTTTGGCCATGCAACGGCCAAAGTAGACTTCATAAGGAGTTTGATTTTTGGTTCATTGTTTAGTACTGTCTCATACGTTTTGATATGCTTTGTCCACACTATATATATATATATATATATATATATATATATATATATATATATATATATATATATATATATATATATATATATATATATATATATATATATATATATATATATATATAATTGTTTTGTGTTGAAGATGGCGCGCCCGGTTTTGCTCCTTTTTATATTATCAAAATCAAGGAAAGAAAGCGTAAGTTCACCAAACCAAGCAAACTAAATCCACGTTTTTGGGGACCAACACGGCAGAAATTATAAATCTTACACGTTACTTAAGTAACTTTTTTTTTTAACCAAACCAGTGGGCAGCCAACAGGACAGAAAAAAAAGCTTACACGTTACCCAAGTTACGCGGTACTTTGATCAAAACTTACACGTTATTTTAACCCAAAGTAACATGTTACTGTGACCAAAAGAAACACGTTACTTTTTACGCAAAGTTACACGTTACTTTTACCAAGAGTAACACATTACTTTTCACCCAAAGTTACACGTCACTTTGACCAAAAGTAACACGTCACTTTCCCTCAAGTAACTTGTAACTTTGGCCACGCGTTACGTTATTTTGACCAAAAGTAACGCGTTACTTCAACTTGTTACTTTGACCAAAGATACTTTACTTTGACCAAAATTAATGCGTTATGTTGACCAAACGTAACACGTTACTTGGACCAAAGTAACGTGATACCTTGACGAAAAGTTACATGTTACTTTGATCAAAAGTAATTTATTACCCTTAACCAAGTAACATGTTATTTTAACAAAAAGTAGCACGTTAATTGACCAAAAGTAACACGTTACTTCGACCAAAAGTTACACGTTACCTTGAACCAAAGTTACGTATTACTTTTGCCCAATGTAACGCGTTAGTTTGACAAAAAATATCGTGTTATTTTTGGTTAAAGTAACGCGTAACTTTGGGGAAACGTTACACGTTATTTGAGACAAAGTTACACGTTATGTCCTATCAAAGTAACACTTAAGTTTCTTTCAAATAGTAACACGTCACTTTGGTCAAAGTAAAGTTTATTTTAGTTATTTTAGTCCTGTTGCCGTATGATGATGTCAAATAATAGCATGTAGCTTTGACAGAAAGTAACACATTACTTGGACCTAAAGTTATGCGTTACTTTGGCCCAAAGTTAGGCGTTACTTTGACGGAAAGGAACGTGTTACTTTAACTAAACGTAACGTTACTTTTGCCTAAAGTTACGCGTTATTCAGAGAATAACTTGTTACTTTTGGTCAAAGTAACGCTTAACTTTGGGTAAAAGTGACACGTTACTTTGGTCAAAGTAACGCACAATTTTGGGAAAAAGTAACACTTACTTTAGACAAAGTAGCACGCTACTCTCTGTCAAAGTAACCTTGGGCAAATGTAACACGTTATTTTCTGTCAAAGCAACGCGTAACTTTGGTTAAAAGTAAACGTTACTTTGGACAAAGTAACACGTTACTCCCTGTCAAAGTAACGGGTAAGATTATTTCAAATAATAAACGTTACTTTGGTCAAAGTAAAGTGTTAGTGAAGTTCTTTTTGCCATGTCGGCGTATGTTTATTTCAAATAGTAGCATGAAACTTTTACCGAAAGTAACACATTACTTTGACCAAACGTAACGCGTTACTACGGCCCAAAGTGAGGCGTTATTTTGACAGCAATTAACGTGTTACCTAGACCAAAAGTAACGTGTTACTTTTGGTCAAAGTGACGCTTAACTTTGGGTAAAAGTAACACGTTACTTTGGTCAAAGTTACAGGAAACTTTGGGAAAAAGTAACACTTACTTTGGACAAAATAACACGCTACTCTCTGTCAAAGTAACCTTGGGCAAATGTAACACGTTATTTTCTATCAAAGCAACGCGTAACTTTGGTTAAAAGTAAACGTTACTTTGGACAAAGTAACACGTTACTCCCTGTCAAAGTAACGGGTAAGATTATTTCAAATAATAAACGTTACTTTGGTCAAAGTAAAGTGTTACTGTAGTTCTTTTTGCCATGTCGGCGTATGTTTATTTCAAATAGTAGCATGAAACTTTTACCGAAAGTAACACATTACTTTGACCAAAAATAACGCGTTACTACGGCCCAAAGTGAGGCGTTATTTTGACAGCAAGTAACGTGTTACCTAGACCAAAAGTAACGTGTTACATTTGGTTAAAGTGACGCTTAACTTTGGGTAAAAGTAACACGTTACTTTGGTCAAAGTTACAGGAAACTTTGGGAAAAAAGTAACACTTACTTTGGACAAAATAACACGCTCCTTACTGTCAAAGTAACTTTGGGCAAAAGTAACACGTTGCTTTCTGTCAAAGTAACGGTTAATTTGGACAAAATTAACATTTTACTTTGGAATTACATTTTTATCTTTCAGTTGCTGTTGATTCACGATAATCGGTTGAACCGATTTCGAATAAACCTAGCACTTGAACATAATTCAGCAAGTTTTTTTACATTTGCATTTAGAGATAGGCCAATTAGCTGTAAAGGAAATTTGTGTTGTTACTACTGCCATAAACTCAGGTCATTCAAGTATAATAAAAATTGTCTATCTCTTACTCTGCGCCCAGAAGCACTGTCATAGGCCTAACAGGTCTGAGAGATCTAATCTCTAAGTACGCAGAGCCCCAATTATCTTTCGTGGTATTATGTTTTAAATCTTTGATGTGAGGTAGAACAAATGCATAATACGCTATTTATGCGTGACTATAGTTTCATGTCTCGTAATTTTTTCCAATTTAATATAAAAAAAAAACACACTAAATTTAGGCTATACAAAATTTAACCATGCAGAGCGCTTTTCACACAATAAATGAGAGAACATTATGCTCCAGAACAGAAAAAGATTAGGGAGGTTCAGCTAGGCTGTGTGAACTTGAACGTGAACGTGTGGAAAGGCTCTAATTTTTCTTAATAATCCCCTATGATAAATTTACATCAAACTTTCATGTTGATCATGTGAACAAGAATTTGATATATGTGAGCATATCATATGGGATTAATTAGCAAACATTAGATCCCCTCTACACATTCACGTTCAGGTTCACCTAACGATAGCCTTGCTTTGCTTTAAACGTGTTTTATTTTTTCAACAATACAAATACAATATTTTCACCGGCAATTAACAATTGGGAAGAGGGCTTAGCCCTATATAAGTCCCTCTCGTGGAAAACAATTAAACAGGACACCAACAGACACACAGTCGCTGCATAGTGAGGCAGGGCCCACCGACTTGCCGTGATACAAGAGTGAGTAGACATCACAGTTGAACAGGGACAGATGGGGGGGGGGGGGGTCAGTACGTTTAAAGTAATTGATAATCTTGTTTACTAGGTACATAATCCAGATAAAGTTTTGAAAAAGAAAAACAAATAATAAAATCTTGAACTGCAGAGAAAATGTGGGTGTTCTCCGTCAAGCTGCAGCTAGGAAAACCATACAGTACAGTTTGCAATGTAAAAGGAGCATACAATGAAATTATATTGTGTACATGGGATCGTATAACAGTATACCTTGGGCAAGAAAAAAAGATATACCAAGCATCCTCATTACTTGCATCATATTGACAACTGGCATGTGTTTTGATACCAATCTTGAACAGATTGGAATTCAGCTGAGTAATACCCAAGCCGAGGCGAGTATGCAATACAGAACTATTATTCTCTCCCAAATTGTAATATTGTGGACGCTTATTCGACCACCCAAAGTGATCACGTAATCTAAATTCAAATGTAGGTAAAGATGGCAAATTTCGAATTTCCAAAGGTAATTCATTCCAGGAGCATACAGTTAATGGAAAGAAAGGATAAGTAAATAAATCTGCGCGGGCTCTGAAATGAGGCAGATCATGTCTTTGTCGACTATTTTTATGTGCAGGAAATTGATTCACATTGCCTGGAATAATAGATTGCAAATAATTAGGTATTAATTTATGAACTATCTTATACATTAGTGATAATTTGGCTTGTTTCCTACGAGAAGCCAGGGTTTGCCGTCAAAGTTCTTCATACTCTTTAGCATTCGATGTGCTTTGCATCGTGCCAGTAACTATTCTTGCAGCAGTCAACTCAATTTTTTTAGTTTATCAGCATCAGATGATGCGCAGCTATACTAGACAGGACTTCCATATTATAAAATAGGTCTTATAAAAGAAAAAAATAGATGCTTTGTAAAGTTTGGCGGTCCAGGCGGAACTGCAGGCTTTTCATAATGTTAAGAAGCTTTCCTGCTTTAGCAGCTAGGTTGTTAACGTGCTCAGACCATCACAGTTAAGAGCGTATAGTAATACCAAAATGTTTGAGGGTATTGACATTTTTCAGTGTGTGGCCTTGAAAAGTAGTAGATCGGTGGTCCGGAGATACAGCCTAATCTGTTTTATGGGCATTAAAGGTAATTAACCAGTCGTTTGCCCATTCGTCAATAGACGCAAGATCCTAATTTATAATTTCATTAGCAGTTGCAAGATCGTCCACTGTTAAATAAAGAGATGTGTGGTCAGCAAATAACTTGATATCACATCTGACAAGGTCAACGATATCATTAATATAGATGAAAAAGAGAAGAGGTCCGAGTGCAGAACCTTGTGGAACTCCAGCATTCACTATTCCCCAGCTAGAAGATTGTCCTTAAATCACAACACGTTGCTGACGATTTGAAAGATAACTAGAAAACCATATCAATAGATCCCCACAAATTCCAATTTTACGCAAGTTTGGAAAGTAAGCTAGTGTGCCAGACCTTATCAAAAGCTTTGCTGATGTCTAAGGAAGCAAAGCGTACCTCTTTTTGTTGATCAACAGCGAGACATAACTCGTGATATATAACAAGTAACTGATGAACAGTAGAGTCGCCTGGTGTAAAACCAGATTGGTCAGCTGAGATTAATAGATTGTCCCTAAAGAAGTTGAAAACATGCTTGAAAATGACTTTTACGAATACCTTACCAACGCAACTTAACAAAAAAAACAAAAAACAAAAAACAAAAAAACAAAAAAAACAAACAAAAAAACAAACAAAAAAAACAAAAAAAAACGATCGATAATTCAGCGCCTTTCATATATAAAGGTGTAACATTAGCTAGTTTCCATTCAATAGGAAACGTATTATTATTCAAAGATAAATTAAAAAGTTTAGCTAATGATTTATGAATGGAAGGCGCACCTTCCTTTACAAGTTTGGCACTAATGCCATCGGGTCCTGTGGCCTCAGAAACGTTTAAGCTACGTAGAATATCCAGAACTTCCTTGTCTGAAATTGAAATTGAGCGAACTGTATTATTGGTATGTAAACTGTGCCCAGGAAGAGAGGCAAGTGTCCCTTGTTTGAAAAAATATTAATTGAAAAATTCAATCTAAGACAGATTGTCAGTCATATGAGCATCATTTACTAATGGCAAAGGTATTGAGGTTATGTGGTTACAGTTTATAAACTACTTCACTGTGCGCCACCAACTCTTCTTATTTTGTTTGGATTGTTTAAAGTGATACGGAGTTTATCACGATAATTATGTTCGGCAGCTCTAAACTGCTCTTGATAATAATCCCGTAATCTACAATACAAGGACCACATGTCAGTGTCATAACTCGGATTGTTAGCTTTGACCATCTCATAAGCCCTGTGCACTTTACGAAGAAAGGATCGTAACTGTAAATTGTACCAAAGGACGTCAAAAGGACGAATATCGATAGCTCAGTTTGGGATGCTGTGTTTGTCAGCGTCAAGAAACATTTACCACCACAAAGCGCAGCAATCGTTAATATCATTAGAAGGGAAACATAGGTCCCAATTTAAATTGTTGAGATAGGTCCAAATTAAAGAAAAATCTGCCTTGCTGCAGTCCCAAACATGTCTTTTGTATATTGGGGCTCTTTTACGCCGGAACAATAGATCAGTACCTACGACTGAGTGGTCGCAAGTCGGAATGGGTGAATAAAATTAGCACGTTTGTGATAAAATTAGGAATATCAAATCATCTGGTCAAGACGCGTTGCAGAATGTTCAGTAATACGTGTTGGCTCATTGAAGTGAAGCGACAGTAGATTGGATGTAGCAGATTGGTCAAGTCTGATACCCTGCAATGGGCTAGGATCATCGTTCAGGTCGCAAGCTATAATGATATTGTTGATGTTCGAGGCTCTCGTCAAGTCAATATTTTCTTGAAATTTATCCCAGAAAGAAGCAGGGGAGCCTTGCTTTACCTCGCTATTATGCAGAAGCTGTGTGGATGCAAAGCTCCAGTTTTTAAAGTTTATAGGCAATGATGTACCCTCCAAAACAGTATGATGGCCTGGAGAGTTGCGCAGGTGGACCCTTCTTATATATCGATTGCCTGTATAGACAGACCCATTCCACTGCAAAAAACAAAAACAAAACAAAAAAAAAACAACAACAAAAAAAAAACTGTGCTGTGTCCCAGCAATAAAATCAATTCTATTAAAGGCAGGGCGAGTTACTGCGTCCAGGTTTGTCAACATTCAATGAAACAAAAAATAACAGATTTTTTTAATGGCGCAGAACTACCACGTTCAGCCCAGTTGGGGGCCCTGGGTAATGGATGAACAGGAGGGGGTAATTTCCCTGCTCCCCTCCAATGTTGGAGCACTTGCTTCCCGGTACCCCTATCAGGGCCGCAATACAGATGAGTAAGGCTCTGTCAGGTTGTGATTTTTAATACCCAGGTACCGGTCAGAGTTGGTATTAAAATACCAGGGACCCGAGGGTATTACCCGCCACATTGGATTGCATAGTCTTTTCTATTAGCACCACTCATTAGCTGCAGCATATTTACCAACGAACCAAATCCACGCACACATCAGTCAAAAGCAACCACTTCACTCCACATTCAAAAGATCGAGACCACAGCAGGCACTTCAATCAAACAGAAAAGCTTTTTATTATATTATCAGGGAGGTGTATACAGATACTCGTGCTTCCCTAAATGTATCGACCCTGAGTGCACGAGTGTCACTTTATAGTCCAGTTTACTTTTTATTAGGGTTTCTCTTATAATGGAAGAATATGAGGACAGGCACCGTTTCAGGGACAAAGAAGCCTGCTGCTTGGTTATAAATAATTTTCGGCATCTGAAAACAATCTTTCACATGGCACGCTGGTGGCGGGAACTTCAAGATATATTCTTGCCATATTTGACAAGCTTTTGTACACAATGATATTCTAAAGCCGAAATGAGAGAGCTTCCCTTTGGAATTTTAAAATTTCCAGCCTTTTGTGACGCATTACACGTGAAGGGCTATTACTTATTTATTTATCTATCTAAAATATATATTATGTATCTGATATATATATATTTAAATATATATATATATATATATATATATATATATATATATATATATATATATATATATATATTAACTGTTGATTCCACCGGTAATGGCTGTCGATTCGGGTACCGGGATACCCGACAGAGCTCTACTGTTGAGCCAGTCTTAAGCCTCGATGCGAGACTCTTAACCCGTATGAAGCCATTAGATTTAACGTTCATTTACATTTAGGGGTCCAGTGTCCACCTACCCAAATAATTACATTTAGTGGCGTGTTTACAGTTAGGGGCTGAACCACCCTTTTTTCGTCAAATTTGCGTTTTCATTTAGGGGTACTGTTTACAGTTAGCGGTCTGACACCTAACCCTAAATGTAAATTTACATTTAGGGGCGCGTTTACATTTAGGGGTCTAACACACACCTCCAGCCATTCAGTCATGAACGTTGATAAGCACTGTCATGAACTGGGCCTACTGCTTGTTAAATGACTTTGTCGTACATTTACAGCGAATAGGTCTGGTCAGTGGAAGCATTTTACGTGCTACCTACCTCTCATGTAAAACCGTACTGTGAACAGGACGAAGACAGAGGTCACGCATGTGTCTTGAAAAAATGTACTGCTCCATACTAAGCTTGGAAACTTGCCGCCATCCGTTTTCCCTGAAATACGTATCACATTGTCTGAGCTGGTATCTGTTCTCACAAACGTTAACAGTTTTATTGATTTGTACAACCAATTGGAAGATTGTTTAAAAATAACCCAGCAGACGTTGAACTGAAAAGAATTTTTAGACTTTTACCTAAAAATCCTACTCATCTTTCATTGAAATGAAAAGTATTTTTTCGATGGAAGCAACCCATGTACACGATATATAAATATAATCAAAGGAAACTTGGGAGTATCCGAAAAAGCTGGCAATTGACTCCTTATGTGTATTTTCACAAACAGGAAATTCAGTGTAATGCAGTTTGGCCTGTAACATATGTAGCCTGCATTAGTCAAGCATCAATTACATAAATAAACAGTCTCTTTTTATTTTGTTAATCAAGTTATTCAGGGACATTGAAACTTTAACCAAGAGGTGCATTCTTGGATGAGCTGCGTATTTTCAGAAATCATGTGAAGTGTAGCCCAATACAATAATTGTATCAAAACAGCACCATGTTTTAAGCTTTTTTGTTATCCTAAAACTTTAATATTGTAAAGTATTTTGGGCAACAAATCAGCCTACCTGTTGTAACATCTGCTGTTTCTTCGCTGTCACTTGTCCGTGGTACCCTTTCACCACTTAAGTCATGTTCCTGATTTCCGCTTTTCTTAAAATAGGTCACACAAGTATCAATCAGAAAACATACCCCAGGTCCGCTCAGAAAAAACAGCGCACACCAAATTCCTGAAAAGAACCAATGAATAGATAAACGTGCAACAGTATCAATTGGTAGGCCTGCAAGCAAAAAACAAGAGGCCCATGGCTTCATGCTCTGCTGGCACCATGGCAATATTGCACTTACATCTTCATTACAAAGTTGCTAGTCCTCAATATCTCAATTCCACATATGATATATGTTTGTCGTAAATTTGGTAAAATTAGCCTTATTTCTCAAGATAAGGAATTCTATATGTTTCACAACACTGCTGGTATGATAATTCAACAAGGCCATGGGCCTAAAATGTAATTTGTGGTGGCAAACTGACCAGTTGGTCGATTGGTATTTTTGGTAGACACATAATTGTGTGTGCATATGATGTGCTTCCAGAATATTCTCCATGTTCTAAAGTTTTTGGTGTTGTACCTTTCATAATTTGTTGCCAAAGAAGGGAATACAGTGACAGCTGGCTTGAGAGACCAGGCCAAATTGAGATCACTTTTTAGGACCCAGATATCAAGATATTTTTCTGAACAACAGGCCTAATGCTCTGCCGACAGATGACTAGCAGGTCAGCTGACCTAAATATCATAAAAAATTCACTGGAGCGTGACGACCCACGTACACTGCCACCAAGTTTGAGGTGAATCTGACAGACAGTTTCTTCAGAGAAGTCTACAACGTTAAAAAGCATTAGAATACCCATTGACTTGCATAGTTATCTGACAATAGGAAAGGTGCTTTTACCAATAAGTACCCGAATTGAAAACATCGTTCAAAATCAGGAATCCATAGCAAAGCCACCTAGTGAACAATTTTGTTTGACAATTTCACATGGAACATACCCACAAAGTTTCAGCTTAATCTGAGCGATGGTTCTGGAGAAGTAGAAAATAGTGAAAAACACTCAAAAAAATCATTACAAAAATTAGAAAATAATGCAGCGCCACCTGCTGAACAATTAAAAGCTAAGAGTCCCTAGGACTGTTCCTGTGTGATATCAAAACAACTGGATGAGCGGCTTTGAAAAAGATTTTTTTAAGATTTGGCCCCCTAAAAAAAAAACAAAAAATCCAAACAAGCGGGCTGTGTGAACAGCCCATGCTCTGCTGACCTAGACATTCATCACACTTGCAGCTCTGTGAACTTGGGAAAGGATCAAGGTCACCCATGTTCTGAGTAAGTCTGACCTTTATAGAAGAACACTAACATGTGCAACATCAAGGTTCAAGTAGTTGTCAAGTTATAATGAAGAGTAAAATTCATGTATGTTGCACTGTGACCCCAAAAACGAGGTCAAGATCATTCATGTAGGTCTAAGCATGACCTTCATACAGAAACACTAACCTGCTGCATCACGCTACTATTTCAAAACAGCTCTCAAGTTATCAAGTAAACAGTAAATTTCGTGTCAGTTGTCCTGCGAATTAGCATAAGAATGCCCATAGACTTACATAGTAATCAATAGGAAAGCTGCATTGACTGGTAAGTACCATAATTGAAAAAAATCAGGAATCCAAAGCAGTGCCACCTAGTGAACAACTTTTTGACCCTTCCACAAGAACACATCCATCACATTTCGGCTAAATCTGAGTGATGGTTCTGAGAACAATTGAAAAATCGCAAAACCATACAAAAAATTAAGAAAAAATTAAGAAAAAAATTGCAGTGCCACCTGGTGAACAAATTTGGAACTATGTGTCCCTGGGAGTGTCTATGTATGATATCAAAGCAATTGGGTGAGCAGTTTCAGAAGAGAAGAGTTTTTACGATTTGTCCCATATCCCCACCAAGTTTGAAGTAAATCTGGCCAAAATTGTGTAAGTTATAAGCATTACAAGATATTCCCATGTTAAACTTTCCTATTAAAACTTTTGTAAAGATTTTTGAAAAAATAAAATCATTAAAAAATCCAAAAATCATTGGAACAAACCTGGTAGACACCCACCCAAGGTACATCCCCACCAAGTATCAAGTAAATCTGGATGACGGTTTTGGGAAGTTGAAAATGTAAATTGGCATTAGAATGCCCATTGACTTACAGAGTAATCAAAAGGAAAGGTGCATTTACTGAAAAAGAGCCGAATTGAAAAAAAATTGTTAAACATCAGGAATCCGCAGCAGCCCCACATAGTGAACAACATTGTTTGATCCTTCCACAAGGAACATATCCACCATGTTTCAGCTTAATCTGAGTGACAGTTCTAGAGAAGAAGTCAAAAATAGCTATAACACAAAAAATTCATAAAAAATAGGGGGAAAAAATTGCAGTGCCACCTGGTGAACAAATTAAGAACTAGGAGTCCTGGGGAGTGTTTCTGTGTGATGTCAAAGCAATTGGGTGCGTGATTTCGGAGAACAAGATTTTTTAAGATTCACGCAAAAAAACCCAAAATATTTTATAGAAAAATCCAAAAATCACTGGACCGTGACCATTTGAACAAATTTGGTAGACACTTACCCAAGGCACCCCCCCCCCCCCCCCCCCCCAGTTTGAAGTGGATCTGGCAGTTTCGGAGAAGTCGAAAATATGAATTGTTGACGGAGGGAGGACGACGGACAGGGGACCATCAGATAAGCTCAACTGACTGACAAGTCTGCTGAGCTAAAAATCACTGGAGCGTGACCATTTGAACAAGCTAGGTAGAGACCCACCCAAGGTACATAGCCACCAAGTTTGAAGTGAATCTGGCTGGCTGTTTTGGAGAAGTCAAAAAAGGTGAATGGTAAATGGACAAAGAGAAGCCATGGATGACTGAGTCTTCTAATATCTCAACCTGACTGGTAGGTCAGCTGAGCCAAAAAGCGACTGTGAGTCAAAAAGCCATGTTACAGGTGGTAACTTTTCTCAGGAACTTCAATACAAGACTGTAATGTTATAAGATATTAGCACTTCTATTCTGCGGAGTCCTGGACAGGCAAATAGCGTTGGTGAGGCCTAAAACAAATGTTGTGTTTCCTGTTGCAGCAAAGCACAAAAGTAGAGTAGGTAGGTAGGTAGGTAGGGATTTTTTTTTTATTTTTATAAACTGTGAATCTCTGAATCACAATGTGATTTAATGTACTTACGTTGAGTTATCTCATATCAACATTCTATTGAATTCACGAAAATTGTAAACAAAAATTATTCTTGACAAACATTACACTGGCACTGCATCTTTTTGATGATGCAAACAAAATTTTCACGGAGGCAATTAGCTTTCAATCTATTTAAATATATTGTAATTTGTATATTGTATTGGTTGATTGATTTAAAAGTATATGTTCGAGCGTCGGCTTCCCTTGCATTTTGATGAAATGAAACTTAACTTTCACATTTCAAGTATATTACAGAATCGCTTCAAATATATCTTTGTCTGGCATCCTTTCCTCTTTGGATGACGTGTGGTAGTTAAAAGACAGTGAAATATGAAAAATGATACATGTTGGAACTTGTGCATGTCAATATGACAATCTGCCAGAGAGGTAAATGGAGAAATATATCAATTTTCTTTACAAATTCATTGTATTTGTGTCTTTTTGCCCAGAACCACTTCCTAGTAGTCAATATCCTATTCCGCAGTTCGAACTCTTTACTCTCCATAAGCTAACGTGTTCCTGTCTAACCTGTATAGATATGGAATTACTATTGTCTATATTGCACACGTTCCTCTGTAAAATTTTGACATAGGCTGTATCAGCCCAAATAAATTAAAGGGTCTTCAGCGGGTAACTACTCAACATGTTTCGGAGCCTTTTACCCGTACATGTCTCTCTGAGTAGCGGCTCCTTGCCTAAGCTAAATATTCAGCAAAGACAACCCACACAATAATGAATAAGTATGAACGTGGCAATTGATGAATTAGCTAAATATGTGAAGTTTTGCTTGTAAATGCAGAGCTTCATATCAAAGAAGAATACCTGTCAAACAAACCATAATTACCAAATTTTCATAGTACAGGTTCAGATAAGAACAATTTGACTTACCCCTGAACCAAAATGTACCCTTTCTAGCTGGACAGCTTATCATAGTTAAACCATCTGCCAATGTTTAACTGAAGTGGAAACAAGCTGGGGCATTTTAATTCAGTCCCAGCGATTGTAAAATAAACAGTTGCAGCTAGACCACCTGTACAAACCAAGGAAAATCCTAACAAGGACTGTAACAATGTACATCCTGTACATTATAATATGTAAAGCCTGCAGTGCTATAATTCAGCGGTTAATTTCACAATCTTTTGACATGGGGGGTGGGGGGCTTCAAGTATTCTTATGTACATGTACTTTTTATTTCAATTCCATTAAATTGATTTGATATCCTACATCCCAACGGGAGCCCCACGTCACGCAGAAATATTGATCGGCTCTCGCTTTGCATCGCGTATGCTGGGGCCTCATTTGGGTTGCGGTGAAATTGCGACCGTTTGAACACTCTATTCGTTGCCAGAATACAACGGATTCTGTCATTCTATGCAGACAGTGCTCTGATATGCCTTCTATATTAAACTTTGGTCTTTCTTTCTTTCTTGTTTATGCAATCCAAAGAGTTCGACACAACAATCACCAGATTCGTCCTCGTGCAAACAGATGACCGTACATCTCCATTTGTATACCCGGCTGTGCAAACTAAAGAATTTGGGTTAATTCATTCAGCCTTCAGCAGGGAAGCGCAAGCCCGTCTTCCCGTTCTGTATTGCGGTAACATGTGCCGAAGTTTTCGAATAAAGTCTGCCTTACGAAATAGCCTCTCATAAAAAGATGTGCCCAAAAATTTAACCAAAAGTTAATATTATTACGCACTTTCTTTCGTTACGGCCGATGTAAACACAAGCGGAACGTCGACCAACACGTGGAGCGATGTGCGCACGCATGTAGGGGAAGGTTGTCGGGATTGGACCCCCTAACTTTATCAGCCTGCTACAGGAAAACAAAGACACTTTTTCGCGTGTTGAAGTATGAAATGGATTAGCATCCATAAGCAGATTACTATGGTACTACCAAAGACCAGTTTATGTAAAGAATAATTTAATTACAACAAAAAATAAGATTTGGTGAAAGTGTCCCAATCGAGGATACCTCGTTTTCGATTGGACCACATGGTTTCCACAAATGGACCGCCGACCCATCAATGTAAAAATGGATTGAATTCTTATATTCTGAACTTAATATTGGGAGATAATATTAAAACTTCAATTATGATTTTTTTGATTTGGCCCATATGTCCACTTTTAGACCAAAATAGCATGTATCCTGAATTGGACCACCATCTCCTCGATAGGACCACCAAGGCACAAACGGTCCAATCAAGGAAGTTTTTTGGTTCCAATCGAGGCAACTGGACACTACTTTGAATAAATTAGTATTGACCTTGACCCTGAATGTTTTTCTGAAACTATGTTTAGGCATTCTGAAGTGAACCTTTATTCCTACAATACAACTAACATTCTGTTTCAAAACGAGTTGTTAACTTGATTTTACACCCAATAATTTGCCACCCTAAAGTTAGATCAGACGT
Organism: Hermodice carunculata; assembly: GCA_964020975.1. Classification (NCBI taxonomy): domain Eukaryota; kingdom Metazoa; phylum Annelida; class Polychaeta; order Eunicida; family Amphinomidae; genus Hermodice; species Hermodice carunculata. The sequence continues at coordinate 76,441,884 of OZ026616.1, read as the reverse complement.
GACAGTTTCATTAATCTGCATAAATTTACAGCAAAATGAGGAGACTGGTACCCACACTTTTCATGGCGCTCTGGAAAGTTTCAAAAGAAGTAGTTACAATAACCAATCAGACTTCTAGACACAAAGGGGCTTCAGGAGAGAAGTGGTCCAATCGAGGCAGTGGTCCAATCCCAGCAACCTTCCCCTAATTCTGACTGCATACGCCACGCCCATGGGTGATCGCTTGGTGTTGGGAAAATTCCTTTGTCTCCGGTAGCAGGGTTGTACTGGCATCAAGGTTGGATAATTACGCACTTATATTAGAACACTTGCGTACACACAGATAATAAAAAGCCTCTTATTAAAAGATGTACCCCAAAAATTAACAAACGACCAGTGTGGTGAACACTGGGTTAATATTCCTGTGACAACGGCTGGGACAACACCCCTGTGACAGCGTCAATGTGATGAAGCGTGGACTCGCTCTCTTGAAGCCTTGCCAGCGGTGACAACAGACGCATTGACCCTTTTCTCCCTACATTCATAATTCTCTCGGCAACGCACCCTTTATATTTACACTTCGTCGTCGCCGATCGCCGATCACCGCAGGCAACTGTACAGCCCGATAAGGTAACTATTTATATATAAGAGATACTGTGACACATTGCATGTATATTTCAGGCAGCACAACACCTGCAGCAAAATTTTCTTCACGACACAGAGGCGTGTTTTTTCGGGTGAAACGATCCCCTAATGAGCAACAAGTGGATATTTTCAGACTTCTGAAACTTGGATATCCCCACTTTTTTTGGCATTGCCAAGCAACACGTAAACACAGATGGCCGCCAAAACTGGTTGTAATATGTGGCTTCGCCACGGATAAAAAGTCATCCCTAGCCATCATTATATTACTGATGGGATATATGGGAACATATAAAGTTTATGTGATTATAATTGTCTGATTTATCCACCAGATGGCACTTTGCTCCACATGTAATCAAAGCTTATTTGTGCAATTCCTGTGACGCATATTGTTGCATGTGCCATGACAACAATGAATGACTTTATGTCCACAGTGACCTTGGGACAGAAGATCAAGGTCACCCAGATTGTGTCCACAGTGACCTTGGGACAAGATCAAGGTCACCCAGATTGTGTAATATAAAACACATCACATGATATATTTTTATTCTGCATGTACATCTAGAATCATCGTGGTGTCATTCCTTCTGATGATAATAAATTATACTTGTCTAAAAAGAGATTTCCTGATATTTGCATTGATTTACAGATGGTGCCACCAGAACCACTATACTTCAACATTTTTGCCTCCCCAACTTTCTTGCCACATTTTATTGAGTTTCATGACAAATTAAGGACCCTAACAATGTCCTTCTATAGTTTTTCACCAGTGAACTTTAAAAAGTAGTTTAAAGGTCATTCATTGAGTATAAAATATTAATACTAATGACAATGCATATTTCATACCAATTTAGTAACCCTAGCTCATGTGTATGGCTATTTTGTACTTTTTAATGAACAACGACATATGCAATTTGTATTTTGACCTTAAAAAAATCAGTCAAAGTCATCCAAATTGTCCCAAACGTTGACCATTGACCAAATGCATAGTTGGTGTAAGTTTAAAAGAGGCATCCTTGTTTATGATCGCAATACTGAATTTAATGTGTTTTTTACACTGTTAATGTTAGTCCTATTGAAAGCCACAAGGAGTGCCACCCAGATTCCACGCATCATAAACTTTGTTCTGTATGATATTCCTGTAATGGTAAAACACTGATTAATGTTCACATGTAAAGATAGAATGACCACCACAAGAATATCATCTTCTGAAATCTGAATGAGCATGCATTTTGAAACCAAAACGGGTACTCCGTAGTCGGTAGTCATTACCGATGGCACCGTTCGGGTTCGGTATATGCAATTCAAACATGAAATAAATAAACTTAGACATCTTAGAATGCTCATTTAAAGCTTTATCACATCTATATCGTCAAGTAACAACTCATTTATTAATATTTTCACTACTATTAGACATAAATGATTATAGTTCGCAAATTGCGCTGATAACCTCAGTTAATTGCCAACATTGAAAGTGATAACTGGACCTGAGCGTTTATGACTGTAAAAGCCGAACCCGAACTGGGCTTCGAATCTTGAAACCTGGTAAGCTCAGGTACAGTTGTTCGGGTTTGGTCAGGCTCTTATATACCTATGTTATGTTCAGAACGAGCGAGACTCGAACTTGCAACCTTTGGCCCTCGTCGCCTAGTGGAAATGGGAAACACACATATCCACTTAATAATTCCCCGTTCTTAAAAAAGTACAATGTACATGTAATGTTCAATGGAGGTGGTTATGTGCGAGTGCCATATACACACACACACACACACACACACACCCCAAAGTTGCAGAGGTCAATTGATTGATTAGATCACAGGATCACAAAATAGACCCACCTGCCCACCCTCCAGGTTTCTGCATTTATATTTTGAAATTTTGTGGTAAAAATTTGGAAATACTGCTGTCGAAATAAAAAAATATGCAGTCAAATACAGTAGTTTTTGCACCTGAAACATGATGTTCCATTGTGCATTTTGAGACAGGCTGGACAGATTTTTTAATAGTCCAAGGCTGCACCCGCACAATTATACTAATAATGTATTTTTCAATTTCTGTGGAAGGAATGGTGCAAGAAGAAATCTGATTCACATCTCCCAAATATGTAAATATACGCAAACATATAATATAACGCACAATTTTTAAAAACCTGGTGTACAATGACGTCATGAATTACCTTCATATAGCCTCTTTGTGGTCGCATTTCTTGTTGTCCATTCACTTTTTATTACCTTTATGAATCCACAAATATCAAACAGAACACGGAGGGCGAAGTACACAAACAGCACTATGAGAAATTCATTTTGTGTTTTTCGTTTTCTAGAATGACCTGGAAATAAAAGACAAGCATCCAGATAAATGAGTATCGATTAAAGACAAGACCACTGGGACAATCTTCTTCTGAGCTGGCCTTACATGCATAAAACACAGTGGTTCAGTGACCTTTGAAAATAGGTAATTGTCACTTCTCTTGAAGATTGTCAGTATCAAATATCAAAGTACTGGTTCAACAGATGAAATCATAGCTAACATAGTCTGCGAGTTATCGAATCAACAGTAAAAATGAAAGAAGAATGAAGAAAGTGAACCTGAGACCTTGGGAATGAAGTCAAGGTCAGTCATCTATGTAATGTGTAAAACTAGCCCACTCAGGGACACCCAGCATCAAAGTACTGGCTGTAATAGTTCTCAAGTTATCAAGTGAACTGAAAAATTTAGCAACTGGTCCCCTGACCTTGAGAATGAGGTAACGGTCATTCATGCACTGTGTACTTGCTTTTATACTTACAATTGTCCATATGCAATTTCAAAGCAATTGGGAACCGAATTTCAAAACAAGAGGCACATGCACCTAATGCTCTGCCAACCGCCATCACCAAAAATCGTTTCCTGAAATGGATTGCCTCCATGACCTTGAAAAATAATTCAAGGTCATGCATATTAAGCAAAATCAAGCTTCCCTATGATACATACTTGTGGTACATTTGACATCATTCGTCTTATCTTTATCAAGATATTGTCCTTTCCTTAAGTGCTTAATGACCTTGAAAAATGGGTCAAGGTGACCCCAAAAGAAGGTGACCAAGTAGAGCATAATATATAATACGCTAAAGTGCAATTTTGATTGGGAGGGTCAATTCGCGTTGCCATTGATGTGCAAGCTACACCCTGCCCTTCCAAAAAAACCTCTTCCAACTTAGCAGGTATGGTGACTTAACAACAAATGGTCAAAGTCACTGACATCATATAACATACTAGCCTTGGGTATGGTCCATATATCCTATAAATTTGGCAAGTCTAATTTAATCACTTTTCGAGATATGGAATTTTATATCTTAAAACATATTTTGGATTACAATTTCCGTCATTTTACAGGAGATTTTGACCTCCTCCACAATCCCACCAAATTCCAAAAAGGTCTATCATACATTTAGAATGCTAGAGACGTTTTATGATTTTCATGTTTTGACCCATATATTACATAATCCTGCAGGTGGTGCCATCAAAAAAGAGCTGGACCAAGACTTTGATACACTCGATAAGTCCTGAAAGTTATATTGGGCTATCTTAAAAACTAGATTGTATCGTGCTCATAAGCCAAACGTTTATGGACTGAAGGACGGTCAGACATGAGTGCAGGCATAAGCTCTCCAACCTGTGGTAAGCAGAGCTAAAAACAGATCATTAGATATTTTGCTAAAAATGAATAAATTCACACAAAAGTCCAGGAACAGGACCCTTGCACTCCAAGCATAAATAGTATAGTTTTCAAATTATGAAGAAAACAGTTTAATCCATAAAGTGACATTGTGGACTGAAATCAAGGTCACTCACTGTGTAACGCAACATAGAGAAAAACATTGTTTTTGGAGTAGTATGAATTCTTGTGAGTTTGGATTTAAAATCAAAGATTTAAAAGCAAAAAGTATCAAATGTTTTGGTTTTTCTACACTCTACACAAATCTACCCATAGATGCAGTCAAAAGTCCTCCTTTCAGAATTAATCAGCATAATGCCTATTAATGGTAAACCATACATCAATATTAATTCATATTGAAACAAAGCATATTGGACACACAATAAAAATCAACAAGTAGCATTAAATCTTATACTGTTTAAACTTAAATAGGTGCTATAAAATGTCTTTGGGATATAACTTTTGTTCAATTTCGACCATTGGTTTTTGCAACAAATAAAATCATTTGGCTACTAAATTATCAAACAGTGCAAAGTATATTAATGACATTGCTTTGTAAATGTGCAAAATTTTAATGAAATTGCTAAAAAACATTTACCCAAAAGATATCCCTCTGGAAGGTAATGATTCAGATGATTTCAGAGATGTATTCCTGGATTTAGATATTCGGGTCTCATATGACAGGTCTAGCATTAAAGTCTATCACAAAATTAATGAGTTTAAGTTTGAAGTAGTCAGTTATCCCTGACAGTAATATTTCAGAAACTATTGGAAAAAATACCTTTTTGTCAGAAATTTGGAGATTTGGTTGCACTGGTTCTAAATTTCAGGACTTTGCATTCAGAACAAAATTTATTTACAACAAACTTGGATCCAGATGATTCAAGCATATATTTTTGATCAAAATACTTCCACAAATTTTGCGGTCAATATCCAGAGATTGTTAGGAAATTTAGTTTCGATAATTTTAAAGATCTCAGACTTGCCTGTTTTGGTACTAAATTTTACTTTTTGGCATCTTATGTTTTAATATTCACCTTTCTGACATTTTAGGCTAACATGTTAGTGTACATTTACTCAATATAAAAAATTACTCAATTCGGCTGTGGCACACCAGGGCTGGGAGTCAGTCATAGGCTGTTCTGAGCACTTGGCCAGGAATTGGCAGTATTTACTCAATATCACAAACTTGAGTCATTCTTTTGAAACATTAACTACAGCGCAGGCTATCCCAAGCACTTGGCAAGAAATTGGCAGGAATTAGCCAATCATTACAAATTTGATTTATTCTTTCGAAACATAAATGAAGGGTTTACAACCAAATAGAACTTTATTTTTGGAGACTTTCATAGTGAGGAGCAGGTGTCATGATGGAGTTTGTTCTACATTTCTGGTAAAGGATGTCCATAGTTACAGTACTTGTTAGGAATTCCCCGCCTTTACACAGGTGTCTGGCTGAAACTGTTTATTTTGTAATCACTGCGATTGCATATACAACCACAATTTGTTTCTACCTCAGTTATATGCTCGCAAGTGGTTGGACAAATGTGCCTTATCCAGGTAGAAAGGGTACATACTAGTTGAGCAGTAAGTCACTTTATTCTTATCTGAGCTTGTTCTACACTATTTAGCAATTATGTTTAATTTGATAGGTATTCTGTATTCAAATAGAAGTTCTGCATTTATAAACAAAACTTCACTTAGTTAGCTAATTCATCATTTGCCACGTTCATATCTGTGCACGCACACACACACATCCCACAACATTAGACGGTGTTTTCAGTTTGGCAAAATGGTCACCCCTAGTGTGACATGATCTTTATTCTCTAACAAATATACTCACTTAAACCAAAACAAGTTATCCATCCTGAATTAGACAAAAATTCCATGACTGTCCTAAATTACGCCAAAATGCTAAAATCTGGGGGGCGACCTGGCCATAAGCCACATTGGAAAATGTGGCGCCTCCCAAATGAGCCGAGTAGGAACTAACGAATCGAGATAAGAAAGGAGAGTAAATTAAAAAAGGGGGAACTGTAGCTTCCAAAATGGCATCTTATGAAAGTAAAGTGATGCGGGTGAATACTTTGAATACCAGTGCTTGCCCCTCCATTCACCGATTAAGCATAACCAAAATGTGTGACTTAAGTTGCGCTTACGGCTGGAGAAAAAGACAATGTTTACAAAGACAATATTTTCAAACAATGCATAATTCAATCAAGTCCTATATACAAACTTGGTAACAGAGAACTGATGCATTATAATCAGCTCCGCACTGGGAATGGGGACCCTTGACCCTCCGTTCCTTGGGGAACATATGGTTGTGTCTGGAAATTAAAAGATTAAAACTGAACAGCCTTATGACCATGCTTACATCAACTTATAGGAAGTGCAATGCATTACCACTGACATTCCAAATCACCTATTCCACAAATATTATCCGTACAAGAAGTCTTTAGCTGCATAAATAAGGATAAGATACCCAGAACAGGGGTCCTGGGCCCTCCGTTCCATGGGGAATACTGAATTATGATTGCATTTTCATTGAACAGGGGTCCTTGTCCCTCTATTCGTAATGCAAAAGCAAATTACCTGAAAACATTAAACAATTGTTGAAATTCTCTATAGCAAATATATATGTACAATCCCTAAGCCATTCTGTCCTATATACAATGCTGAAATCCACTGAAATCATGTATTACGTCACTACATCTTACATCGAGATGTACTGGAACATACAATTAATACTAGTTCTACATCAATACAAGTAAAGGTGAATAGGGGTCCTTGTCCCTCTATTCCCAAGAAGCGGGCGGGGGTCCTCGGCCCTCCATTCCCTTACAAAGACCTGTTAAATGTTACATCGAAATCTTATTGACAACATGGGTCCTCGGCCCTCTGTTACTTGGGAAACACTGGAGCCTACAATTGAGCTTAGCGTTATTCATGGGGTGGGGGTCCTCGACCCTCCATCCCCTTACAAAGACTATGTCACGACGTCCGTGGTAAAGTGAAGATCTCTCAAGCAAGGGTTGTGGACCTAAATCTAATATTGTATGCTTTGGAATTCACAGGGATGGTGATACAGTGAACTAGGGGTCCTCGGCCCTCTAACTCACAGTTTAATATGTGGAAAATTAATAAGGCGGACAAACGCCTTGGTGGCAGCAATACCCCTCTGCCATCTTATATGGGCCGAGAGGGGAAGGCGTGTATTATGACCTTATGTCCCTCAAGCAGGGGTCCTCGGCCCTCTGCTAGCTAAAAAGGCATAAAGCACGGTTTGTAACAAGTGTCAGCAGAGCAGGGGTCCTCGGCCCTCTGCTACCTTGAACGTACAAGTGGGGTCTTTGATCAGCCCCCGCTGAAACTGCACAATATGGTTCCAACAACGTGTGAAGAGAACCTGCCCTGTATTTGCAGAGAAGCCCAAAATGACAATTGTTAACCGACGACAGACGCATGACAGACAATGACCGATCTTAACGGTCCAGTCACCTAAACAGAAAAAGGAACCTGTGTGAATATCCAACTCAACTCATACTAAGCGCCTTTCTGGTCTAGGGGTACCTGTGCAATTTCAAACAACTGGCCAAGACGTTTTGGAGAAAGTTTTTTTGGCATAGAAATAAACCATAAACGAAATATATATATTAAAAAAGCCAAAAATCACTAAAGGGAGCTCATTTGAACATGCTCCGTATAGACCTAGCCAGGTTACATACGTGTCACATTTGACAGATTTAGAGTGAAGGACACGAATGTCAAATTCTTTGTAATCCCAATGGACCGTCATTTAAATCAGTAGAAATGAATGCATCAAGCAACAAGTACCCGAACTAAAAATTTCTTAAAAATCAGAGACCTGCAGCATCACTACCTAGTGACCAACTTTGTTTGATCCTTCCACAAGTACATTCCTATCAAGTTTCAGCATAATTTGAGTGATGGTGTTAGAGTTGTCACTGATAGCAAACACGCACAAAAATTGGTGAAAAAAGAAACAAAAGGAAAAAGTCGCAGCACCACACGTAGTACAAATTAAGGTTTACAAGTCCTAAGAAGTCTCCCTGTGTAATATAGAGGGAGGGAGGGAGGGATGAAGGGATGGATAGATAGATAGATAGATAGATAGGTAGATAGATGTGATTGTTGGTTGAAAGTACATGAAATATCAAATATTATATTATGTATTTAAAACATTCGTTGAATGTACTAAAAGAAGCAAATATAAAATATGTATGTATTTAAAACAATAATATAGAAATAAAAGCTTTGTGGCAGAGGTATATATCACAGCCGGTCCACCTGGAGTTGGCAATGGTCATAGAGCCATTTATCCAGGCAGTTATTAATGCACAATCTTACAACTAACAGAGCGGTCTCTGATCAGAAGAATTTTGTTCAGATTTTCCCTGAAATATCATTAAAAAAAATCCAAAAATCAATGGAGTATGACCTTATGTATAAATGTGGGAAAGACCCACACAAGGTACATCCCTACCACGTTTCAAATGTATCCAGCCCCTGGTTCGTGAGAAGTCGACATAAGAATTATTGAGGGACAGACGCCAACAAACAACGATGGACTAAGGGCCATCCTATAACCTCAGAAGACTGACAAGTGAACTGAGATAAAACCAAACTGTCAAAAACATTGTATAACAGTCATGCCATACTGTTACTGAGATATAAAATAGTTGCATGTATTACATTATTACAGTACTGTAATTGGGGTTTCTTAGAAGTGATCTGTGCTATTTTTGATGTGTTACATCCCTGAAAAAACTAGTAAAGTAACCTATATGAGTAACGACAGATACACAAAACATGATCTATTAATTCCACTGCATTGGATATCAAACTTCAAATCAACATGATAACATACTGGGAACACATATATTTGCCTGTATGTTTCCTAATAATTCATCTGGCATCACATTTGAGCATGCATGAAAATAATCTATTAGCTGAATTTTATATTTCTAGGAAATGATTATTTCCTTTTCATTCCTATCCCGAAAACGACTGTTGGGCTAGTTTGTACACATCATACAAGATGAGTCTTCAAGTGGCCTACTGGAACTTTTCTCATAGTAAGGTACTTCCCTTTTTCAAAAAAAACCAGAATACTCTATTATGTATTTTAAAGTGATACTTATTATGTATATCACACACAAGTTGTCAACTGCTCATATCTTTAATGAACAGCACAACTATGGCGGAATAGCAATATAAGACAAGAGGGCGATTTAATCAAACTGTTTATTCTCCTAGGCACATGGGTTAACTGTAGGTATCATTGAACAAGCAAAATATATGACCATTCCCAATAGGTTTGACGGAAAGGACGCATTTTGTTTGGGAGATACTGTCGAGCTGAATGCAGTGCGCCCAAAACCACGCCAAAGAAAATTGTTGACCTTGGGCATGTTTTCGTGGTCAGCCTCACCCATAATTCTCTTCTGATATTTTTTCTAGTAAAAGACATTCAAACAAACCAAACTTACATCGGGTGTTTTGGCCCATTTGAGCTGAAAAGGGCTAACAGTACTTACTGATGACCAATCGCAGGCACGTAAGTGCTTTTTTAGATCGACCGCTCTTTGCATCGGGTATTGTTGCAACACAGATTAATGTGACGTTATGGTTTATAGACTTGACATCTATTCGTCTGCTGGCACTTTTCACATATATCCCTCTGCTATCGTTCTTGAGACAAAAGGACGTGTTGTGGATTTTGCAGTCGCCCTCGCAAGACCAGTTCACTACAGGGTCCGGTGCAGAGCCTCCTACGTGACAAAGGAAGGATGTGGGTAATTCTATTCTCGTAATTGGTATAGCTTGTAGGTGGCTGCAGTTTGAAGTTCCTTTGTGAAATCCGTGTAAATTGATGACAGTTGGTAGTTTGTCTGGTGGAGCTATGACAAGTTAAAATTTGTATTTAGGTGAAAAGCATGGCAACTATTAGACAGAGGAACCTTAATATTTTAGAGATTGAGTAACATCATTTTCCTCTGCAAATTACATAAAAAGAGGATCCTACTAACAATATATGTCGTAATCTGACTCTAGTATCTACACCAGTTAAATTCTAATAGAGTGATACAGAAGATTTATATTTCATACTACGACTCCAGAAGCAATGAACATTTTGATGAAATAACAAGTCAAATTTTAATATTTTACAGAGTGTCTCAACAGGTAGCTCGTAGTGACCACAATTTGGTCTCGATTAAACTAAACCTGACATACACAATGAAATTCTTCAACTGAATCCCATAATTGTATTCGAATAAAAAGTTCGGTGGCAATAAACTAATGCAGCCCTATGTTTACCATAGCTATTAGCATATGGAATACGAAAATGGATATGCAAAGTTTTAGATCAATCAGCGATTGGACTCCATCTACAAAACATAGAACTTACCAACAAGCGTCAAATCGACTTCTGCGTCCTTATACCTCAAATGACTCTGACACTTTATGTCACATATATACAGTCCACTGTCTCTTTTTTGTGGCTTTTGGATTATCAAGTCGTGAGATGAGTTACCGTTATTGAATCGCCCTGTGAATTTTCTAATTTTGCTTGTTACATTTGATTGGCTCTGCTTATTTATTCTGTCAACCAATACAATTTTCCGTATGCCGCCTACAACATGGAGCCACTCAATCTTTTCAATGGTAAGGTTCGATGGGATCACTGAACAACGTACGACAGCCAAGTCACCAATTGCACCTGTTATTCTCTTCCCAGTCACTGAAAATGCATCTGCAGGTAAATAGTGCACTGTGAAAGAAAAACACAATATATTTGTTACATCATATAATTAAATATTGAATGTATGAACATAGACGGCCTATATATATGTATGTATGTATGTGTGTGTGTGTGTGTGTGTATATATATATATATATATATATATATATATATATATATATTTATTTAAGTTTCCCTAATTGTAGTTAAAATATGGTCAGGAAAAATTATGTTTTGATAACTTGTTTTTGTTTTGCAACAGACTTTCACCCTTTTCTGACATGCCTGAGTACACATTTACTCAATGTCAAAAAATTACTCAAATTTGACAGTATTTACTCAAATGTCGCAACCTTCACCCATTATGTTGAAACATTAACTCAGGATTGGCAGCGAAATAGAGCTTCATGGTTTGGAAACCTTCAAAGTGAGGAGTAGGTGTCATCATGTGGTTTGTTTAACATTTCTGGTGCTGGATGTCCATTGTTGCAGTGCTTGTCAGAATTTCCCTCGGCTGTACATGTCTATAGCTGCAACTGTATATTTTACAATCACTGGGATTGAATATAATGTCCCAGTTTCTTTCTACTTCAGTTATACACTGGCAGGTGCTTTAACTAAGGTAAGCTATCCGGCTTGAAATGGTACATACTGGTTCAGGGGCAAGTCAAATTGTTCTTATCTGAACATGTACTATACAAATTTAGTAATTATGTTTGATTTGACACGTATTCTTTATTCATAATGAAGTTCTGCATTTATAGGTAAAACTTCGCCTGTTTATCTAATTCACCATTTGCCACACTCATATTTATCTATTACTATATGGATTGTCTTCATGAAACATATAGCTTACACAAGGAGCCACTACTCAGAGAGACATATATGGATACAGGCTACTAAACATGTTCTCTGTAAGTACCCACTAAAGACCCTTTAATTTATTTTGGCTAATACAGCCTATGTCAAAATTCTAGAGAAGAACGAGTGCAATACGGACAATAGTACTTCCATATGTATATAGGTTATACAGTGGCAGGTTAGCTTATGGAGAATAATGAGTTCGGGCTGCAGAATAGGGTAAAGACTACCAGAAAGTGTTTCTGGACATAACTCTTGTCCAGAAAAGAAAGTTTTCATCACTTCCATTGGCTTACAGGACTACCTGTTCCTGTAGTTTTTTTGGAAAAGAGCATTGCCCAAGTAAATTGAGAAATGAGTAATGACGTGTAACAAAATGTGTAACAAAGCCCAATGTTGCTTCAATTTAGATCAACAACTAGTTTTTACTTAATTTTCAACTGTGGGGGATGAACACCCACTTTCCTGTTTTAACAACCTTTCCACAATGCCAGGAACTTTCACCAGTAAATTTAATTTGGCGGTAAATGCCTCATTTTGGCCGTAGACAGGAATAGCCATCGGTACACTGCATTGGGCACTGGTACACAGCATTGGCCAGCGGTAGGACCTCATTTGTTGCACTGTACCGCCGACCACCACAGTCTAAGGCCGGCCACCACCCAGTTCATTTACCTACACCCTGGCATATGTTATATATGGAATTCTGTGGAATAGGAAGGTGACAAGGTACATGACAGATAAATGTAGGCCTGTCTAGGTATTCTTAGCACTTCCAAGCACATTCTCACTTTCAAAATATTAATCTCCTGAAAAAGAAATTGAGACAAAAGTGTACATAGTACTGGCTTTATTGTGATATTGTATTATATCATTCAATTAAATTAACAATTGGTACAAAGCTGTAGCACAGTAAACAAAATAGTTCTTGTTGTTCATTTACTTTAAAACTGAAAGCCCATGGAAGATTTTTCTTGTTTAACCAAGGATTTATCTGATGCTTTCATGGTATAACTAATTTTGAGCTTCATGATAAGGACTTTACCACATGTGAGCTAAAAAATACTTTCATCATGCAGTTAGATGCTCCCTAGTAACGATTGGATTCCCATACACACGGCTATTCAGAAACCAGATGTTTCTATCTTCCATAGCCACTATCAATGTAAAGGAGGCAAATGTTATTGGCACTATCTGCATATATATTCATCCATACAGATTTCATGGTTTAACTAATGTTGGGCATTGTCATAAGGACCTTATCACATGTACATTGCCCCGTTAGATGCCTCTCAAGAAACTGGCACACCAAATTTCTCAAATTGACCAGACAAGGCCATAAACTGAATCCACTCATTAATCTGCAAAAACAAAACAACACATCCATATAATGTAAGGTATAAGTTGAAAAAAAGTTAGTGGTGGTATGAATCAACCAAAATGCAAGATAACTTCAGGCTGGTCAATTTGAGAAATATGGTGTGGCACAGTATACACCAACCTCACGCTGCACAGTGATCCAGTTTCTCAATGCCTCAGAAACTGCTGAGCAGACACCAAAGAAAGAATATAGTGCACAACTAGTACATAATAGTGTCCGAGAAAAGTGTCGGACAAATTTGCTGGTATAGAGGAAAGAAAGAAAGAAAGAAAGAAAGACAGACAGACAGACAGACAGACAGACAGACAGACAGACAGACAGACAGACAGACAGACAGAAAGAAAGAAAGAAAGAAAGAAAGAAAGACACACTTTAATGATAGAATGCAGGAGCAGGGATCTTGAGCATTTCCTGAACTGTGTAATTGTATATGAATAATATAGCCCAAAATGTTTTCTTTAACAGCCACTGAACTGACTGATGTCCAGAAAGAAAACATTAACCTTTAATTAAATTACCAAACAGACATATCTATTCAATCAATGCAGCCAATGTTTATATGACAAAATTAACCCATTCAGTGATGAACCCAAAGGATATGCTCTTTGCTAATTCTTTCAAATTTGCATTGCTAATACAATGTGTGAAACAAATAAAAAAGGTCAGAATATCACAAATCATGAGCAGATATTATACTCTATTATGATTGTCAGAAATTTTAAATCAGAACCCCCTCATGTAAAAGATATATTGAAGATTTAAAACTTTAATTAGCCCCCATTTGCATAATTTTGAAAAGCATGACCTCTCACTATAAAAAGGCCAGACTTTATCTACAGCAGTATAATTGTGCCAAATTTGGAGTTTCTACGTGTTATACTTTTCAAATGAAACGTCAGACAAATTTGCCTGGAAAGAAAGAAAAGAAAGAAAGAAAGAAAGAAAGAAAGAAAGAAAGAAAGAAAGAAAGAAAGAAAGAATTCCTACAAAAACGGAAAAGTGTGTGCTAATACACACACTTTAAATACTCTTGGGCAGAGATGACTGTGCCCAAGTCTAAGGTGGTTACCAACACATAGTACGTGTACTGGAACTAGCTGATATAAATTCCATCTTCAAAATTGTTGCCAAAGCCAAAGACAAGGAACTGAGTTATCTATGGGAACAAAAAGGCGCCAAGTTCAAGTGTGTATGTTCAAAAGCAGAGAATTCCAGAAATTTGTTAAAGGGATCAATGCAAGTGAAATTAAATTAGGACAAGTACAGCAAATATGTCAGTATCAAGCTGATAATATGGAACCAACACTGTGACTACAGTTGCAAATTTATCCCAGAGCTGAGAGCAGGACAGCATATTTTGGACAGTAGACACTGGATGCATACAGCAGCAGAAAGTGCCAATAACATGTGCCTTGCAAGTAATAGAGAATCTTAGATGGCTTAGTGTGAGTTACCATTTTTTTTCTCTCATGAGGAATCATTGTTGGTGTAGAAAATCACCAATGATCACAGGTCACAAGTGATTTTCTACACCAACGGTGATCCTGAACTCCCTCTCCAGCCATGTAAGACTTTGTTTATTCTATGTTTAATTGGATATTCATGACAAATAGTATGCCCTAGGACTACTTTAAATGCTTACCTCTGGTGTGCCCAGTTTGTTTATGTTCGTGGGGGGTTTTCTACGCCACTCGTGACATAAAATCAAACACTGCTTGCACACATTTGATTTTGTCTAAATGTCAATGCATCATGTCACTGATGCAGGCCCGTCACAATGCACTTGTAACAGTGTTCAGGTCATGTGATCTAAAGTGAGTTACTTTTTTTGAATTTCACTCTAGAAAATGATAGTTCACCCTCGACCATAGAATGATGGAGGGTCTTAGCCCCTGGACTGGCCTTCCCCGTGAGGACGTCCTCAGCACTGGCTGGTGCCAGTGAGGCAAATGTACCCCTCTTCTGGCAGCAGGGAACATATGCTGTGTTGCTCCCTTTGTGCAGGGGTAGTTTGGGTAAGCAGGTTAAGCACAGCCCGCCAATGGGTCACCAGTTGCAATGTATCAGACCCTGGGGCAGCCGGGTCTCATGGGTGGTTAAAATGGGGAAAGGGAAGTAATAATCTATGAACCCAGGAGCCAAGGGGCAAATACCTTGGGGAGTTAGGTCATGGCGGCCAACATGTGTGACCAACTCAGACAAGCTAAGCCTGACGGACCCTGCTAAGCTCCGAAGGAGGTGCAGCATATGTCCTTGCTACTGTTCAGGGCTGACGTGGCCTGGGAAATCATAATGGATGGCCTGGTGGTGAGCTGCCCTCTGATCTTGCCTGTTTAACTGCACCTGGCATCGACCACATGCCAACAGGAAATCCTCATACCAGGGCAGGTGGGCAGCATTTGTTTAATGCTTAATATCCGGCACAAGCGGGTTACAGGTTGGGTAAATCTAGAGCCGCCAGGCAGCTGGAGCCTCCAACTCGTTATAAAACATAGTCTGGGGGATTGCATAGTAACATGGTAAGGGGCTGCCAAAAACTAAACTTCTCTACTAAACATTTGAAGGCATTTGGCCTCAGCAATCTGGCTAAGTGAGAACTGAGGCACTGGCATTTTGGTTGCCTGGGCTGTTACGGCTGGCAAGTGGGACTTATCGGTAAATTCCTTAGCCAAGAAAGTGTGTAATCTTATCCCCCAATCCTGGTTAGAAACCTGGTTGACCCTCGTAAGATATAAGACCAGGAAAAGGCTGGGGATGAGAAGAAAAGCTAATGGGGCATAAAGGATGCCTCCCCACAGGCAATCCCTTTAGCTGCCCAAACTTGGTAAACAGAGAGGCCCTTACAGGTGAGCCAAGGGCCAGGCGGACATCCGAGACAATGCTTACAGCAGAGCCATGCCACGAAATTGGGAAGGCGTGGTCACCATGGGCCACCATCCTGCAATACAATCACATTGGCAAAGGTGAAAGGTTAACCTTTGAGCAGCCTCCCTAAATCTTGGGATCTCTGATCTGGTTAGTGTCATATATATCACCTATCACCTTCTGGACATCGGAGTTTTCAGAGGCATCGACTGTCCTCTGAGACTGAGATTCAGGATTGATTTGCCCACTGGTCGGAGTCAGTTGGTTAATAGTTCCACACTGATGGATCACTCCCTCACTCAAGTTCTCGGAGGAATTGACACCCCCCCCCCCCCCCGAGACTTGGTTTGGGGATCTGAGAAATTCCCCTCAAGTTCTGTTTCAACAAGCTAGCCAATACACGTTCCGGCCCATCATACCACCTCTTGGAGTGACAGGTTAACCATTAGCCTGCAGCTAATTCCTTCATGGCCAACTGTGACATCCATTTCTGGTCCCTAGATCTTCATTTGGGGTACATGAAAAAGAGGCATCTTAGTGGCTAACCTGGCAAAGGGGCCCTCCAAGGCAATGGTGCTTTCAGCTCTTGTATCAGTAAGTGCACCCACAGTTTGACAACAGACTCCCAGCTGCACACGCAGGGATAGCCCTCCAGCACTGGCTTGCTGAACCATCATTTTTTGAGCAATCAGGCAGGGTCTGGGAGTAGTCGACAGAGGCCATGGCATTATTCATTGATTTTTGGGCCGAGCCTCTGTCTCCAGGCTCAAGGACCCGGATCATGGCCAATATCTACTAAAGTGCCCCTTGTCTCCACACGAGAAACATTTGTAGCTTGCTGGGGAAGTACTCAGATTCCTTCCTGAACCAGAGAGCATGATCAGCCATTTTGTGCAGCCCCTTGGTTATAAGGGATGGCCAACTTCTCTATCTCGTCAGCTCTCTCATTTAGAGCTACTTCCAAACTGCTCAGTTGCCTCCCAAGCTCAAGTGATTCCAGCCAATTTAGGCTATGCCCATAATCATCCATGTAAGGCTCATGGGTCCCAGCAAGCAAGCCCGATTGCCCAACACATCTTGCCTCAGACCCCAGGACTCACTAACTGGGTGCGCAGTTCTCTTCAGAGAAGTGAACCAGTGGGTCTTGTTACCTTAATCTTGGCAAATAGTGGCTTGAAAGTGATATTCCCAGGATCAGAGTCCCATTATGGCTTTAGACAAGTTGGATGGCTACAGGTTCACCCCCTTGTAAGTAGCCTACTGATGGTTAATGTTGCCCAGAAAATAGGATACAGAGACTGCCACTCAGTGGAGCCATCGTAGGTTAGCTTCTTACCTAGTGAGCCCTCATGGGCTGAGTGGTCCTCGTGACCCCTTGCCCTCTCTGTGGTGCATGCATTGCCACTGCGGGTTGCAGAACCCATGCTGCCAGTCCGACGCCACCTTCAGGATCCTGAGGTAGGGAGTGCTGTCCATCAGGTGTACATTTGAGTGGCCTGGGTTGGCTACCACAATGGATGGCCATTTCATAACAATGACTCATTTCATCAGAAAAGGCAGTGCAGCTCCTCTAATGCAAAATAGCCTGGCTCTGGTGGCTCCCTTGCCTCATGAGTGCTTCCTGTGCTATTTACTGGCCTAGCAGCTGGTTGGGAGCTAGGAACACATATAGCTCTCTGAGCACAGCAGCACATTGTTATGTAGCAGCACACTTCCATCCAAGTACCTCCCTGTGAAGAGAGTGTGGCCTGGATAAGCTCCAGCTCATTCAGATTTGCAGTACGCTCTGCCAGAGACTGCAGTACAGTTGTGGCAGGCTTAAGCTGCTGAAGAATCCTCAGCATATCGTAATGCTGTCATTCCAGCCCAAATAAGGGCCACGTGATTCAACATTAACAGGTTAACTTAGGCATAGCATGGAAACAGGTCAGTGACAGTAGAGACAGTGTCATGGACATGGGCACTGCCCCACTGTTACACCGATGCAAGACATATGTGCACACTGGGCTGCTGGTGAAGGGGAGGGGGGAAAAAACCCTCTGCTAATTGTGCAAGCCTCAAAATAAAAGCACTGGTCACTAGCAGCCGGCAATTCAATATATTAACAGAACACATGCAAAATAAAAGTAAAATTTTGCCTAGGTATTCTTGCAGGGACCCCTTTGTGATTCCCAGCTCTTGTGTACGGGAAATATCTAGCAATTCATGCTAAAAAAAACCCCTGATCAGTAGTACTGCAGCAGCAGTGGTTGTACTGGCCAGTCCCACCTCTGTGGAGCAACAAGGCCTGTAGCAAGCAGGGTGACCAGCAACAATCAGATGGGTGTCTTTTTTGCGTAAAAATAAACAGTTGAAATTCAGTTACATCCACACATATATTTGTATCAATATAATTTTTTGGTCTGGCAGTCAGGTGCGCCGCCACTGCAGATCCACCTTTCAGGTATTGGGAACCAGTTGTTATGCCGGTGGCTTTCCCACATAATAGAAAATACGACGGGCCTATGCTAACTGAAAACTACCTTTACAGCCACCCTTGTGTGTAGCTGTCTCGAGTCCAGGTGCCTGGAGCTGGAGACTGGGGAGCACAGGTTGGCTTCTGACCCTTTCACAGTGTGCTTGTGGTGATGGGCGTGGGGTGACCACATGTGGGGAGAGGAGTGACTGACCATTACTGGTGTCAGTCATAAGAGTGGCCCAGCCCTTTACCAAGATGCTATCATCATCATCATCACAATCATCATCATCATCATTATCATCATCATCATCATCATCATCATCATCATCAGTAGTAGTAGTAGTATGGGAGGATCAATTCCGTTAGTGTCAGCAAGTTGTTCTTTGTGTCCTTTTTCAGTACATTATGCGTTTTATATCAAAGTCATTATGCTAAGTATTTGAAACATAACATACCCGTGAAAAAATTTATAAGAAACAGCTTGCATAGGGACAGTGTCCCCATTTTAGTCACCCATCCAGCTTGATGAACTTGAGTTTCTTTTGAAGCACTGTTTGTCCTTATTCAACTGAAAATAAATAAACCTGCATGACACACGCACTCCAAAGAGTGGATTAAAGAGTGATTTTACAATACCAATGAATGGACTAAAGAGAAAGGAATCGAATTAAGTGAGTTTATAAAATGTAATATGACTTTCAGATATGTTGTCACTGTGTAATTACGTTAGCACAATGCCTTGACTGAGTTTTGACAAAAATTGACACTGTTTATCGGTCCAAATATGCTACCAACGAAGCTTTCACAGCATTCTAAACAGTGTGGATCCATTTATGATATAACAAGTGTCTTAAGAATAATAAAAATCAAAGATGTACCAGCTTTTTATATATATTTTTTTTCAACGCTGTTTCGTGACAGGAATTGCAAAAAGACTGTGCACAAAAATGTTGGATAACTTTGAAACGATGCCTTGAAGTTCCCGGATGTGCGGTGCCAGGACCTGTCAGGAATGCCACCATCCGATAAAAATGTAAAGTGCTTGATGTAAACATTAGCGATCGCAAAGAGTCTGAGTAAAGAAAGGGTAATACACTTAAGTGATCCGATAACTCTAGTTTGTTTTAGTTTCTCAAAATCCTTGGGTATTATGGGGTCAGCCTTTTCTGATTTGTTTCCGAATCCAAAGGATTCGAGGTTTTTTTTCTTTGCCGAAAAAAACACCTTGCAATGCTGCTAAATTTAGTTGTAAGATATTGAATAATAATAATAATAATAATGATAAAACTCAATTTTAGAGTGCTTATTCCATACACAGTATGCTCATAAGCGCTTTACAATTGTATGAATCCATCGCACAATTGATCATACATGTTAAAAGAATAAATGACGATGTTGAATGTGCAATAAAAAATCACGATTGAATGTCCACTTAGTCATTAAAAGCTTGCTTAAAAAGGTGAGGTCTTAATTGTCGTTTAAAAATATTGAGTGACACAGAGGATATGATATGAATTGGTAAGCTCTTCCACAGATTGGGGGCCACAACT
This sequence comes from Hermodice carunculata, assembly GCA_964020975.1. NCBI lineage: Eukaryota > Metazoa > Annelida > Polychaeta > Eunicida > Amphinomidae > Hermodice > Hermodice carunculata. The sequence continues at coordinate 76,421,688 of OZ026616.1, read as the reverse complement.
GAAAAGGATCTGTCACCAAAGGAGTGGGTCATGCAGACAGGTTGTGACAGTAAATTATGTGATTGTGACCTGAGAACTCGACATGGTCTGTATGAAATTAGGCAGTCCTTTAGATATTGGGGGGCATTTCCTTGCAGGCATTTAAAAACATGTAGGAGTATTTTAAAATCAATTCTTTGCTTTATAGGCAGCCAATGGAGGTTTTTCAGCACAGGTGTGATGTGATCCCTCCTTCGAGACCCAGTCACAATTCTTGCAGCTGTATTTTGGATCCGTTGCAAGCGATTAAGGAGGTAATTTGGTAATCCAACCAGTAGCGAGTTGAGGTTATCAAGCCTGGAAGTTACGAATGCGTGTACGAGTGTCGCTGTATCTGATTGGGAAAGGAAGCTACGGATGTTTCAAATATGTCTCAACTGGAGGTTGGATGATCTACAAATAGCATTAACGTGGCTTTCAAGGCTCATGTGACTGTCCGTTATGGCACCAATATTTTGCGCCTTGGCAGATTCGGGAACAGAAGTGGTGCCAATTTGAATGGTGTTATTTGCAGGGATTTTGTGTTTTTGATGTTTAGAACCAATGAGCAAGAACTCAGTTTTATCATCATTCAACTTCAGTATATTTGTTGCCATCCAAGTATTAATTTCAGCAATGCAGCTTTCTAATCAATGTGTTGCCTCACTCAGCCCGCAAGGTGATGATGCTTCAAACAATATGTATACTTGTGTATCGTCTGCATATAGATGATAGTTCAGACCATGTTTCCTGACGATGTCAGCTAGTGGAGATGTGTACATTGTGAACAAGAGAGGTCCAAGTACGGACCCCTCCGGGACACCACAGGACAGTGGAACATAAATGGAGCTTTCACCTTAAATGATAACTGCTTGTCCCCGGTCAGCCAAATAGGACTCCAACGATTTAAGAGCAAGTCCAGTGATCCCAAAACGTTCCTGAAGTCTCATGAAAAGGACAGAGTGGTCGACGGCATCAAAGGCCGCAGATAGATCTAGGAGTACAAGTGACACACACAATTTGTGGCTCATATTTTTCCAAGTTCCCACCCATGGCAGTCTTTTTTTACTCTAGTCATGTGCAATGCTAGTAATTTATGAAGTCCCAGTAGAGGGATGCATTCAATGGATCTCTGCTCATTCCTTCCCTTTAACCACTTGTGAAAGTTGTTGACATCATTAGCAGTTTTTTTTTCCGTAAGTTTGTATTTTTGCTGTTCTTTGAGTAATCTGACAATATCAAACTCCTTTACCTCAACATAATTTCTGGATTCCTTCTCTGCTAAATGGCCCATGTCCATAATTATGTTTGCCGGAGAAGTGAGCAGTGTCTCCCCTTGAAAAGAAGCCATTGTGTAGAAGTTGGAGGATATGATTTTTTTGCATTGTTAGGGTAACAACTGCTAAGGGATATTATTAAATGATTTTTGAGGGAGTGTATCAAGGTCCAATGTTATTTCAATGGGGCTTTGATACGTACTGTTTTGTGTTACTAGGGTAACCCAAAAGAAAACATCTGATCGGCCAGTTCTTATATACTCCCTGCATTTTACATCAGTAGCAGCCTGTACACTTCATAGGTTTGCTTGTGTAAAGGGGCCCCGCAGGTTCACAAATCAAGCACGAGATTTACTGATGTTGAACTTCTCTTTATTGCACATCTTCATCATTGTCACTGAAGTCCATAACACCGTAAAAGACTGCAATTAGTTCAAAAAGCAAAATACAGTTCACTATTCAATGCAGCATGTAGCACCAATAAACTTATTTGGCAAATGCGGACTTAAACATAAGAATATCTGTAAGAATCTTAGCACCTTATAAGAATCTCTATTCGGCACGTGGGAGCCGCATGGTAGAACAAAGAGCATTGAACACGTACATCTTAATCTTACACATCTTACGATCATGAGAGACAACAATCTTTACATAAATGTTTTGATGAATTCTTTAGTATCTCCAGTTTCTTTACATACCTCATACGGCCTATGTGAACCCTGGGATTATCTGTTTGGAGTTGAAATCTTCCAATACTTAATTTTCTACTCCATTGTTGAACTCGTGTACTTGCCGGGCGGGCGCTGGAAGTAGTGCCCGCGGGACCACGTGCGATTCGAGTATCAATATATATAAGTAAAGGCAATATGACAATAGGCTTTCAATAGTGAAAAGTCTACATTACCAGCTGAATAAAGAATTAAGATCTGCCTGATCTTTAATGTTACAAGACAAACTCCTAAACCTATGAACTACATACTCATGGTTAGAGGAAGCGGTGGTTGGGATTGGCCTGCCTGTCTGTCTGTCTGACACTTTGCCCATAAAGCTCTAGTGCCACTTCCTATGTAAACAATGCTGTGACTGTATGCAGACCAACGCAAGCAAGGTGGCACAGGGAACCGAAGAATCCCACGCGTAGACGGGGCAAAAACCACACGAACGACCGCACAAACAGCACGCGAGCGCTCCCGACTCCCGACGCCGCACCCACGACAACAGAGTAATACACAACTCTAGATACATCTCACTGGCATGACTACATACTAAGTTTAATAATAATAATAATAAAGTTTAGGTCTGTCATAGTTCACGATGACAGTTACACTCCCACCCAATCACCTTGCGTGATTCCAACGGGCTGAGAAAAATAAAAACACAGATACAATTATGACTTAAGCTCCCACCCATGACATACTGATGGGCTGGGGGGAGGAATTTTGACACATTACAAATCATTTTCCAGCAGCAGTCTGAGCTTGTGGATTGGTCTTTCTAGGACAGTGGCTTTACCATTATGCTTACCTTTCTCTGTCAAAGTGGGGTCTCCTATATGGAGCTTGACAGTCCTTACAAGTCTGTCTTTACCCTCATCTGTTCCAACAACACGTGCTAGTCTCCACTGTCCCCTTACCATGCCTTCCTCTGCTAGGATCACAATGTCTCCAACTTGTAGGTTTCTCCTTTGCCCCTGCCACTTCTGTCGAGCTTGGAGGTTAGCCAAATATTCTTTTCTCCACCTTGTCCAAAATTCATTTGCCAAGAACTGAACTTGGCGCCACCTTTTCCTGGCATATACATCTTCCCTGGCAAAGGTTCCTGGCGCAGGCATGACGATTTGAGATTTCATCGTCAACAGATGATTTGGTGTGAGTGGCAGGGGTCCACCAGGATCATAAAGATGTTCTACTGTCAGTGGCCGGCTGTTTATAATTGCCATAGTTTCATACAGGAACGTTCGCAGAGATGATGTGTCCAGGCGGGCCCTCGACTGATGTAGGATTGAGTCCAGAATGCTTCTAATGGTGCGGATCTGCCGCTCCCACACCCCTCCCATGTGATTAGATGAGGGTACATGCATTATAAATTCACAATTCGATTTCACCAACCTAGCCTTGACTTCATCACTCTTTATTTCTTTCATTGCTTGCTGTAATTCATGTTTAGCACCTACAAAGTTTGTTCCTTGATCGCATCTTATTTGCCGTATTGGTCCTCTCAGGGCCGTCACACACCGTAGGCCATTGATAAAGGCATCCGTTGTCATATCATTGATCAGTTCAATGTGGACTGCTCTGGAGGCCATGCATGTGAAGAGGAGTCCATATCTTTTTAATTCTTTCCGTCCATCCTTGACGTAGAATGGTCCAAAGCAGTCTACTCCACAATATGTGAATGGTGGACCAGTTGTTGTCCTTTCTAAAGGCAAGTTCGCCATTTTTTGGTCTTGTAGCTTTCCTCGCAGTTTTCTACACTGTACGCATCTGAATATGTATGAGGATACAACTGAACTGCACCCTATAATCCAGTACCCATTGGTTCTTATTTCATTTGTTGTTATTCCTCTACCTTGATGGGCTACATTTTGGTGAAAGTGCCCTATTACCAAGTTTGTCACATGACTCTGCTTGGGCATGATAACTGGATGCTTAATACTGTATGGTAAGGCTGATTGTGCAAGTCGGCCCCCAACTCGCAAAATTCCTTGTTCATCGAGGAATGGATCTAGTTTACGCAATGGACTTGTCATTTTAACCTCCTTTCCTCCTTTGCAGTTTAGGGTGTTGATTTCTTCCGAGAATGCTTTGTGTTGTAATGCCTTGATGATGGTTATCTCTGCTCTTTGTTTCTCTTCCAGGTGTGAAAGCCCTTGTGCATTTGAGCCATTTCTGCTCTTACTACTGACGAAATGCTTCAGTGTGCTGACAGCGATTTCCAGTCAGAAAATTTTTCGGAGCGTTTCACTAATGGGTGAAGCTCTTTGCACTCTACAGAATGTACTTGACCCTTCTTTACTTCTGGGTCATCTGGAGATAGTTGTGATAATGTTGTCTCTTCCCTTGTAATGTCCCTTCCCCATAGGAAAGCAGGCCCTGTGAGCCAGTTGGAGGTGCTCAGTTCTTCTGCCTTTAAACCGCGGCTGGCATGATCTGCCGGGTTGTCTTTAGTCGAGACGTACCTCCATTGGTCCACTTTGGTGGAATTTCTTATCGCCTGAACACGGTTCGCCACGAACACGTGAAATCGCTTTGCATCACTCCTGATGTAGGCAAGGACAGCTTTGGAATCTGTCCAAAAGTATTCATCCACATTCTGGTACTCCAATTCCGATTTCAGCAGCTGGCTTATCTTTGCCGCAATCACAGCTGCTTGGAGTTCCAGCCTTGGTATTGTTGTAACCTTCAAGGGGGTCACACGTGCCTTACCTAAAGCTAGTGAACAATGAACTCTGCCTGTTCTGTCTCTGAGCCTTATGTATGAACACTGACCATATCCATCGAAACAGGCATCTGAAAAATGGTGGTACTCAATTTTTTCCACTTCCCCAAATCCGTCTGGTTTAAAACATCGTTGGATTTGCATATTTGCTAGGAGAGGTAACTCTGATCTCCAGCGTTCCCATTTTGGTCTAAGATCTTCACAAAGAGGATCATCCCAATCGGTTCCTCGCTTGCACATTTGCTGCAATATCTGTTTACCCTTCAGCACAAAGGGTGCAAAAAACCCAAGGGGGTCATATATTGAAGCTACTGTAGATAACACTCCCCTTCGTGTAAGTGGCTGATCCTTGAAGGTGATGCTAAATTGGAAACAGTCTGACTCGACATGCCACTGTATTCCCAGCGCTCTTTCAATGGGTAGTTTCTCGAATGCAAGGTCAATATCTTCAACTTCTTTTATGCGTTCAGAAGGTGGGATTGATTCCATGACTTCACGGTCATTGGAGATGAACTTGTGCAGACGCAAGTTGCCCTTTGCGCACATACTGCGCACATTTGTGACTAATTTTTTCGCCTCGGATGCGGTCTCCATGCTCTTTAGCCCATCGTCTACATAGAAGTTTTTCTCAACAAACCTTGCAGCCTCAACTCCATATTCTTCCTTGTGATCACTTGCGACACGTTTTAGCCCAAAGTTGGCACACCCTGGTGAGGATGTGGCTCCAAACAAGTGAACATTCATTCTGTATTCTGTTGGTGGGGATTCTAAGTTGCCATCTTCCCACCAGAGGAAACGGAGATAATCCCTGTCTTCTCTTGCTACTTTAAATCTGTGAAACATTCTTTTAATGTCGCACATCACGGCTATCCGTTCCTGGCGAAAACGACAGAGAACTCCAATGAGGGCATTAGTCAGATCCGGCCCTTGCAGTAAGTGATCATTGAGACAAGTTCCTTTGTACTTGGCACTACAGTCAAATACAATTCTAATTTTGTTTGGTTTTTTGGGGTGATACACCCCATGGTGGGGAATGTACCATTCTGTCTCTTTATCCAACTCACTTTCTGGAACTCTTTCTGCATCTCCTTGGATCAGGATGTCTTGTATGAAGTTCTTATAATCCTCAAAGTATTTTGGGTCACTCTTCAGTCGCCTCTTCAACTGGTCTAAACAACGGCGTGCCACTGCCTTGTTGTTTGGAAGCCTTGGTTTTCCCTCTTTGAAGGGTAGAGGCATTTCATAATACCCATCTTCTCGCTGATGAATGCCATTTTCCATTGTGTGCAGGAATTTGATGTCCTCTTGTGATAGTGTACCTGATTCCTCTCTTTCTATGAAGTCCGACTCTAGAATTTGCAACACATTTATAGGGGCAATTACCTTTTCTTGGATGGTGGTTTTGCAGTGAAAGTGTATTTGAGTGGGCTCACATGGTGTGTCGTTGGTTCCTTTTGGAATACCACATTTAAACTGTAGCTCATCAGGTACTATTGTTGTAATTACACGATGTGAAAGACCTATTGCATCCCCAGATTCCTCGTAAGGTTCTGTCAGGCCCACTATGCTCCATCCAAGGTCAGTCTCAATTGCGAAGGGTTGATTACCCTCTCCAGTGATAACGTTTCTAGGTGCAAGGGCCTGTGGACAATTATAACCTATGAGCAGTCCGACTTCACAGTTTTGTGGAGGATGAATTCTGTGAGCAATTCCCTTCAAATGAGGCCAGTTCCTGGCACTATCTTGACTTGGTATATGCGCCTCTGCAACTGGAATGGACTCTCGGGAATAGGCAGTAGGCAGGAGGACTCTTGTAGAGCAATCATACCCGTGTACCATCAAGTCCTTGTATTTTGTACAGTTGATTAACTTGTCCTTAGCCGTCATGGTGGTAAGTTTCAGTTGTGCTGGTTCTGAACGTGTTCGGAGTCTTTCTGCAGTCTCAGTCAATATGAAACTGGTGTCGGACTGTGTGTCTAGGAGGGCATAGACCAGATGCTCCTGATTGGGATTCGATCTACTTGACACCCATACTGGCACTACCATTGAGCATGCTGGTCTTTGATCCCTTAGAGACACACCTCCACAATGAGCACCTTTAGCCATTACATTTTCTTTAGGTTTAGAACTTGAAGGTTCCTTTTTTCACGTGTCTTGTCTACCTTTGTGTCCATAGGACTCATGTCCTTAGCTTCTTTGTCCTTTGGCACCTTCTGTGCATCATGTAGGCATGTTGGGTGCTTCTTGTTGCACGTTTTGCATGAATGCTTGTTCTTACAGTTCTTAGAGAGGTGGCCATGTTCCAAACAGCCAAAACACAAACCATTTCTTTTAACAAAGTCTTGCCTTTCTGCTATTGGCTTAGCTACAAAGGTCCTGCATTCTTGGAGTGTGTGACTGTTTCTTTTACACAACAGGCACGATTCCTTTGGTGACTTGGCCCCGTCCCGTACCTTAGCTTCTATTGCGTGTGACTGTACCCCTGGGGTACGCTTTCTTGAATGTATATTCCCTTCTTTTGGTTTGTCGGGTTCTTTTCTAATGGCACCCAGGGACGTTATTGGGTCACATGCTATTTCAGCCTCTGTACCCATAAACTGACAGAATTCTGTGAATGGTGGATAATAACCCTTGCCCTTCTTAAAATTGACAACAAATCTACTCCATCTGGTGACAAGCCAGTCGGGGAGTTTTTGAAGCATTTTCTTGTTTTCATGACTGTCGTTCAATATCTCCAGATCCTTTATGTCTATCATTGCGACTCGACACTGTTGTAAGAAGTCTGAAAAACATTGCAGTTCCTTGCCATCTCGCTTCGATATCCTAGGCCAATTTTCTAATTTGTTCCTAAAGGCCTGGGCTATAACGAATGGGCTGCCATACCTTTCCCGTAAGGTTTGCCTTGCTGCTTCAAATGCATTTTCACTTTTGAGTAGGAATTGCCCACTGACAGCATCTCTGGCTGGCCCACCCAGGTATCTTTTGAGGTAGTGGATCCTCTCTCTTGGGGGTATTCCTCTACTTTCCACAAGTGCTGTAAACGATGCTTCCCAAGCCGGGTAAGACAATGGATCACCGTTAAACACTTGGGGTTCAGGTGTTGGTAGCCTATTTAGACTGACTGCTGCTGTCAGTGCTTGTGCTATATTCGCCAACTCGTTATTTGATGAGGGTGGAACGTAAGCTGGAGCTGTGACCCTCAGTGTGTGTGTGCTCACGTCAGGATTATTATTAACATGAGATAATATATTTTGTTTGTAACTGCCTCCTTCTGAAGCTGCATCTTCACGTACAGAGTATAGCCTTTGGCTTAGTCTTTCATCATCATCATCATCATCATCGTATGCTCTCAACTTAGCTTTTTCTATGCTAAGTTGTCTCTCTATGCGCTGTCGTTCTAAGGCCCTACGCTTTCTTTCTATCATCGCAGTGGATTCAGCTCTCCTTGCTTCCTCCTCAGCCTCCATACGTGCACGAACTACAGCGAGTTGAGCTTCGTGCTCAGAGCGTCTTTTAGCTTCTTCTAACTCTATCCTCTCCAATTCTTCTTCTTGTGCAGCCTCTTCTCTCTGAGCATCCAGTTGTGCTTGCAACGCAGCTGCATTTGCTGCAATCTCTCTTCTCCTTGAAGAGGTGGAGGAGGCATTACTGCGCTTTGTGTGATTTGATGTTTTAGTAGCCCTTGTATTTGTGCTTCTGGTATCCATCGCGGCCCTTTGACCTGATGTTTCTAAAACATTGCTACTTATGTTTTCTTGTATATGATCCCTTTCCATTTGAGATTGAGCACGAGCAATGATCGCATCTATGTCAGCTTTGGCTCTGTCAGTTGCTTTCAGTATTTCAGAAGGTGGTGTCCCCTGGTGAGTGTTTCTAACATCTTCATATGCACAGCTGATTGTTGCGTGCGTGGTTTCTAGACCTACTATGAGGTCATGCAACAGGTTTGCTGTTAAAGTATCTTTCAAGTCAGCTGAAGCCTTCAAAATGTTGGGCTTACACTCCCGATTATAAGTTTGCCAGAAGATCTTAGAGGCCTCGGTTTCCATGATTTGCCTGGCTCTTTCAGTGGGCTTGTGTTGTCGTTCTGACCTGCGTAATCCTAATGTTTCCTCATGGACAGTTTCAGTGTGTGGGGCATGACTTACCTTACTGGTATTTTCCTCCCTCATAAATTCTATCTCTTCATTCCTACTTACCTGTTGATGACCGTGTGTCTTAAGGTTAACTTGCTCTGAATCTGCACTACGCTGACCTCTAAGTGGGTCAGTCTCCATATTCTTTATTTTTCCTTGTTCAAACGTTTGATTTGTAGGATTAAACATGCAAAAAACTTGTGTGAATGAATGTGACGGACGCACCTATGTCACTCGATCGGCAAATATAACTTGGCCAACTTGTTGGTCAAGTTAAAAGAAAAGAAAAGTGGGGTATGCGTCGTGGGTAGGCCCGTGTTGCTTAACGATAGATGTACTTACAGAGCACTCGTGCTGACAATGTTAGCGGTATGAGGCACCAAAGGCCGGACGCCCTCCCACGCTGAATGTGCGGTCGATCACGCAATCACCACCCAGGCCACGTGCAAAACCGAAGCGTCCCGCTGCCACGAACCAACATCTGCCTGCAGACCCTCACTGAAACATACTTTCAGACCGACAATATGAGTGAACAGCACCTCAAATGTGTTGCTGCTACAGACGCTGAATGTATTACCAAAGATTTATGTCGGACAGACAGACAGGGAGCTTATGAGCTTGACCAAAACACGAGAAAATTCTTACTTGAACAATACATGTAACAGCTCAGTTGTAAACTAAATTTAGGTGCACAGCTGCTTATCTTAACGTAAGAGTCAATTTTAACGATATATATATATATATGTAAAGTACGAACGCTTCACTTTCTCTGTAACATTTGCTAACATGTAAGCAGTTTTACTCAAAACGAACAGATTAACAGCTCATGTTAGTGTCCTTGAAGTGACTCTCCTTTCCTGCCTCACCACAGTACTGCATCGGTACACTTGGATACTGAAAAACAAACACTCCAGAGTCCACAGATTTAATCTCATCGAAACAGCATCACCGTGTCCTTGTGGGTATAACAGTCTTTGACACACTGCAACAAAATTTGCCTGCTGCACAGTTCCTTGGAGGGATGGTTTCCCCGTAAAACATCACAAGTGTCTGTCCGTCTGCTTTCGCCAACTGAAAGTATCCGGTTCAATCGAGGTTCACATATGGAAGTTTCATGTACATACTACACACGGCGATTTCCAAATTCACAGCAGATAAGGCTGCGGTATCAAATTTAGTAGTTGAACAGCACAACAGTTCATTACGTGGGAATGTAGCACTGCTGAACCGTTGTAGTATGGTTATATCACAGTTTTTTATCAATCAGTAATGCTTCACCTTTCAGTCTGCAGTCAGGGCAGTGTGGCAGAGTTAAGGCCCGTCCAATACGTAACTGTACTGTCTTACCGTTAGGTAACGTGCGTGGTTCTTGCAGATATGTGCATACAATCAAGTATTTCACTTTAGCATGAAGTCCGTCATATCAACATGAATCGTATCGTCGCTCCGTCCGGCAAATAAGTTACATCAATTCACGATCGTCTGTGAGCTCTGCTTGGCATCACAAATTTAATTTCTCTGGTCTTGACTCTTGCAGACCTGAGTCTTGTACTGTAAAGGGGCCCCGCAGGTTCACAAATCAAGCACGAGATTTACTGATGTTGAACTTCTCTTTATTGCACATCTTCATCATTGTCACTGAAGTCCATAACACCGTAAAAGACTGCAATTAGTTCAAAAAGCAAAATACAGTTCACTATTCAATGCAGCATGTAGCACCAATAAACTTATTTGGCAAATGCGGACTTAAACATAAGAATATCTGTAAGAATCTTAGCACCTTATAAGAATCTCTATTCGGCACGTGGGAGCCGCATGGTAGAACAAAGAGCATTGAACACGTACATCTTAATCTTACACATCTTACAATCATGAGAGACAACAATCTTTACATAAATGTTTTGATGAATTCTTTAGTATCTCCAGTTTCTTTACATACCTCATACGGCCTATGTGAACCCTGGGATTATCTGTTTGGAGTTGAAATCTTCCAATACTTAATTTTCTACTCCATTGTTGAACTCGTGTACTTGCCGGGCGGGCGCTGGAAGTAGTGCCCGCGGGACCACGTGCGATTCGAGTATCAATATATATAAGTAAAGGCAATATGACAATAGGCTTTCAATAGTGAAAAGTCTACATTACCAGCTGAATAAAGAATTAAGATCTGCCTGATCTTTAATGTTACAAGACAAACTCCTAAACCTATGAACTGTATACTCATGGTTAGAGGAAGCGGTGGTTGGGATTGGCCTGCCTGTCTGTCTGTCTGACACTTTGCCCATAAAGCTCTAGTGCCACTTCCTATGTTAACAATGCTGTGGCTGTATGCAGACCAACGCTAGCAAGGTGGCACAGGGAACCGAAGAATCCCACGCGTAGACGGGGCAAAAACCACACGAACGACCGCACAAACAGCACGCGAGCGCTCCCGACTCCCGACGCCGCACCCACGACAACCGAGTAATACACAACTCTAGATACATCTCACTGGCATGACTACATACTAAGTTTAATAATGATAATAATAAAGTTTAGGTCTGTCATTGTTCACGATGACAGTTACAGCTTGTATGCTGCAAGTAAAAAACAATGGTATCAGGGAACGTTTGACTATAAGTATTGGATACAGGTCAATATTGACCCCTCTTTCTTAGTAATGGTAAATGTAAGGTATGTAGACAAGAGGCAGATGAGACAGTGGATCACTGGCTGTTGTGGTGTGATGCATATAGAGAGTTAAGAGAAGAATTTTTCAGAAAGTGGCACAGGGAAGACTATAATAACAAGGGTCTAGAAGAGGTTCAGTGTTTAGAGGAAGAGGAACGTGTAGCATGGGTTTTAGGTTTGAAGGGTGGCTTTCTGGGAGGCAGGAAAGGCACTAAAAGCGTACAGGACTACCTGGTAGGGTGCTGGGAGAAAAGAAATGAATTGATAGGGCTTGATAGCAACAGGGTGAATTAGAATCTTAGATGCAGGGAGGAGAGGGAATGGTGGTAGCCCTTATAAGGGGGGAGGCGGGATAGGGTGTATGAGGGAAGGTTTTTCTGTCCTTTTATGGGGAGGGAGGGGGGCTACAAGCGATGAGTGTTGGGGGATATATCCAGGGCCAGGGGCCCACCACAGCTGTGAGAGAGTGTGTGGTGGACTCTTTGCCTCGGCTCTGGTCCTGGTAAACATGGCAGCATAAGCTGATTAGCATAACCATGGTTTCCTCCATCTCATCATCATCTTTTTTTTTTTTTTTTTCTCCTAGGCCACCTGTGTCACACAGGACCGCGGCGCATAAGCGGAGAGCCACAGTATTATTATAGTGCTGGTAGCGTGAGTCAACCAATATGCTAGTGTATCTGTGTTAGCAGTTGATTAAAGTCTTTTGAAGTGCCTTTTTGATATTATTACTGACAGTTTTGGTGCCGTGACCAAAACCATGCCTGACACAGCTAACAAGGCCCCAACTAAACCAGACCAGACTGCCATGGTGCAAATGGCAGCAGACAAGGTCTAGGACTCCTTTCATATGATTGTGCTAAGAACATTAAGATGGCACATCGTGGCCAGATGACAAAATTAATCTCGAGACCAGAGTGCTACACAAGCAGTAACACATTGACCACAGATGATGTGGATATGTTACACTCCAGTGTACAGAACATTACAAACAAGCTGGAACTGTTAGAAACATTCCATGCCAACATGATGACTGTACTATCGGATGACACTACAGTGGATGACATCATTGTTGAAGCAGATGATCACAATACTTCAATCTCAGACAAGCTGGTATCATTTTGTAGATGTTTACAATGACGAGAAGCCACTAAACAGGCCACAGTATCAGTTACACCTTCCACCACAACTCAGACAACAGGTAACACAACGACAGTGAAAAATTTGAATTTACCTCAACTGTAATTACCCACATTTGATGGCAATATCTTAGAATGGCCCACCGGTTCCACGTAGTGTGGGCCATAGCAGTCAGACTCTTTACTCAGTAGCATAAGTGGCCACGCCCCAGTGTAATGTAATAGTAGTAAGGGGCCTATGTGGGCATGCGTGATATAGCTGGAAGGAAAGCATGGCGCCTGCAGTGTTGGTAGAATGAGTCAACAGATATGCTAGTGTATCTGTGTTAGCAGTTGATTAAAGTCTTCTGAAGTGCCTTCTTGGTATTATTACTGGCATGAGCAGTAACCCAAACAACCCAGGCCCCCTGACACATATACAGATGTGTAACAAATGTTCCCAGGTCAGGGCTACACATAAGTTCACTGGTGATCAGAGAACACTATATATCCAGTTGTATGTAATATGCAGAAAAGTTTACATGTATAACCAGCATCTCAGATTTGTAAGTCAGATACTGAGAGATCCGACAAATGTTGACCACAGCTACAGATGAATAAAATGTATGAGTAGGTCTCTATTTATTTGCATATATTATACATACACTATAAAAATGTATAAGGAAACCCATGAACTCTCTGCAGTTATGAATATAATTTTGAGCGCAGATATGATGCACTATGAAAAATCTTAAGAAAGGTGAATGTGTATGGAGTAAAACATAAGCAACTCTCTGCATATATTCTTGGTAAGGCATTGATTTGAGCCATGTACACACTGTACATTATGTGTGAATGAAAATAGGTCCAGGCTGCTACTAGGTCACAATATGGTGTTGGGGAATGGGGTTATTTCAGCTATGGTCCTTATATGTAAACCAGCCTTTATCAGCATGACCATAATATGATCTTACTATGGATAAAGTGTTGCTTTATTTTTAGTGTAATCAGTCTCCTGTGTAATAAAGGAAAAGCTTTAAAAACAGGCCCTAGTTTCAGGTCTTTTTTTTTTTTTTTTTTGGCTGATATTTGGTATGGTTATACACATGAACCTAACTCCCGACACCCCCAGCTACCTCACACAGAGTTTGAGTACATGCATACAGGATTGCATATTTCTCAAAAACATCTCGCCATAAATATGGAATATTAAATTATTCTCAGCTGGTCTTAGCATGTCAAGTTCAGGTGTTTCTATATGCTAGCCTGGTTAAATTTTGTGCCGTAGAAAAAGCTACATTTCCTGCCTTTTCTGTACAATATCAAAACATTAATACCACCAATTTCCATAACATTAATCCCTCAATCTTCAGCCATTAACAATAAAATATCAAAGTTTTAAGCCTATGATGAGACCCTTTGTGTGATACTAACTAGCCAGCTGTTCATTTACATCACCAAGTGCACATACTTTAGATTCTGTCACTGTATATACTCAAACATGAATGCTTCATTCTTTTATCATTCATGCGATATTGACTGTTGTTATTAAAATACATGTAGTGTTTATGTAGAAAATAGACAATGTTTGACCTTAGATTTTAATCCATATTTAGAAAAAATGAGAATCATAATGTATTCTTATCATTGCTTATGCTTGCATTAAGTAACCAAGGAGGGTGGAGAGCAAAACTAAATTGTATTGAATGTGTTGTGTAAGTCTTTATATGTAATCGGTATATATATTTTAATGTATTTCATTAGATAAAAATGCATTCGTTAAATTGTTAATTCTTAACTTTTTCTACATTAAGCAATTGTTTTAAATTTGAATGCAACCAATCAAACACTTTTAACAGCGAAATCTCGAGAAGTCATGCAAACTAGCAGTAACTATGTGATTCACCTTTTCTAATTACCCCTCCCCCCTTGATTTTTCTTGGTTTACATGCTACATGACCGAATTTGAAAATAGGAGGGAGCCCCGAAATGTCAGAAATAATGACGATTGAGAACAATGTTCTTTTGGTTTGGCTCTGTCAATTTAAGGGAAATTGGGTAAATTTATAAACCCTGTATTCTAAAGCTGGTATATGAGAAAGAAAACAGTAAAGAACTGCTAAAACCAGAGAAAAGTGTGGATTAACAGGATGTTAAATGACTTCTCAATATGTCTACATGCTGATTTTGAAAAAAAAAATCACCATTTTCGCAATTTACATTTTCCCATTTTTGAAAATAGAAGGGCCTGTATTTATAAAAAAGGATGCACATGGCCTTGTGTACATAAAGAAGGCTATCATCAAAAGCTTGGTTTGTGTAGATCATTTTGAAAGGCATCCAATTTATTAGTAATTTGTTATGATGCCCATGCAGGTAATATGAAATTACCAGTGTGATCATTGCCTCTACTACAGTAAACCCTGATATCTTTTAGCTTGAATTGTGCCAAATTATAAACAATAAATATGTAACACTGACAAATTAACATATTGTTTCTGCTGCAAATGAGCTCCTCTTTGGATAATTTTGTCAATTTCAAAATACTGTGTAATTTTGGTGACTTACACTATGTGAATTTAAGTACAAACAGGTAAGTCCAAATCAAAATAATATATATTGTATACATTTGTTCCTCACGGACTGTTATGTGGCATGTATATAAATGTACATATTAATAATACAGTAGAATATTCATTTAAAATTCACCATACAGAGACTACCTCCCTTTTGCAACAAGCTTTTTATAATCACACTTCTGTTTACATTTACAGTCTGTCTGACCTAGACCCCTGGAATGAACTCTTTTTGCCATATTATTCACAATATCTTCGATGGAGTTGCTCCCGCTACTGCGTATGACCACAGCCCAATACATCTGACTTTTTGTTGGACCAAGAAAATATTTGCTTCACATAAACTACTGAAAATACGCAAAAATCAGAAATTTTGAATTTAATCATTAAAACTTAAATTTCCTAGCATACTTCAAAATGAACCTAACGGTAGTGATTCATAAACTAGCATCAACTCGTGTGGGAATAGTCGTTCATTATTGCACAATAATTAGGTTTCTAGAAAAATAAAGATTCGTAAAATAACCAATATTTTAACTTGTCGTTCGGAAGAAAATTTTGTGATGTTCAAAGAAAACTCACGTACGTTCATGTGGAAGTTTGTATGGTCATATGGGATACCATAAACATGTTATATTGAAATTGTTGTACATAATAGGATATGTAGGGTCAAGGGTCTCTTTACGAGAGAAGACTGACTGTAGATCAGTTTCCACAATAAAAGCACCCATGTTGTAGCTTTCTCTGATGCATTATAACATGCATCCTTACATGATCATTAATACGGTGAACATATCACCTCAGATACTTTAATTTAGCACTAAAAACTAATAAAAGTTCTACTGATAGTGTTGATTTTCCTAGTTGAGTTATTCATATCTCAGTTTCACAAACATGAAACTGATTGTTTGTCAAAATTCAAAATAATCAAAGAGACAGGCCTAAATATATTTTAAGGCAAACTTACATCTTATCCATTTAACCATTTTTTATGAGATGAAAAATATATACAGTCAACAAATACTAAATCCTTTCAATTAAAACCTCCCCATGCCTAAGACAGTACACTGTTTCCCCAAACTCTTTTTTACATTTAGTATTTTATTCATAAGTGTGTTTTGACTAGAGAGTCGGCAAACAACAAATGAATCTATGCTGTAACTGACAAATTATGTCTACACTACTGCAAACTATTGTCATCATATGCATTCAAGTTGCACGTCGATGACAACCATGCAGAATGTATGTATATTTTAATCCCATATTCTCATGCATGTAATGTAAAGTTTACGATTAAAATGTACCAACATGCAATACAACACATATGCATGGAGATGAAGGATGCGATTCATAATCTAATCTGTACAATAGAGCTAATTGGGGAACGGTTGCAGGCAAAGCTTCTGCTGTATCTTTTATTTCTATTTTAATTCATGATCCTACAAACAAAAGCTAGGTCTGAAGTAAACAATTGGTTTGTGCAAGTCTTAATTTCATGAGTCCATCATATAAATCTTTACTTGATTATTTTGCTCAGTATTTATAACTTTTAGTGAATAGATTATGTGCAAAGCACGCAGAACATCGCATATAAATATAACAAGACCAAGAGGGCTGTGTGAACAGCCCATGTTCAGCAGACCTGGAGATTCATCACAGTTGTGGCTCTGTGAATTTGGGATAAGATCAAGGTCACCCATGTACTGAGTAAGTCTGACCTTGATGCAAGAACACATACATGTGCAACATCAAGGTTCTAGTTCAAGCAGTTTTCAAGTTACAGTGAAGAGTAAAACTCAATTTTGTTGCACTGTGATCCCTGAAATGAGGTCAAAGTCACTCATGTATTGTCTAAGCGTGACCTTTATAGAGAAATATTAACATGTGCAACATCAAGGTCCTAACTCAAACAGAGGCAAGTTATTGAGTCAACAGTAACTTTGATGTCAGTTGTCCTGTGGCTCTATGAATGAAGTCAAAGGTCCAAAAATCACTGATGCATGATCATTTTCACAAAATATGTAGACACCTTTAAATGGTACATCCCTACCAAGTTTGACACAAATCTAGCCAAAATTATTTAAGTTTTAACTATCACAAGAAATGTCCGTGTTCAACTTTCCTATTTAAATTTTTAGGGATTTTCTTAAAAAAAAATTAAAAAATCCAAAAATGACTGGAGCATGACCCTTCAAATAAACTTGGTAAAGACCTGACTAAGGTATATTGCCACCAAGTTTAACGTCAATCTGACAGACAGTCTCTTCAGAGAAGTCCAAAATGTCAATCAGCATTAAAATGCCCATTGACTTACCCAGTAATCAATAGAGAAGGTGAATTAACCAATAAGCACCGAATTGCAAAAAAAAGTTAAAAATCAGGAATCCATAGCCGTGAAACCTGGTAAAAAAATATGTTTGACTTTTCCTCAAGGAAAATATAATAAACATGGTTTCAGCTTAATCTGAGTGACGCTTCTGGAAAAGAAATTGAAATTAGCTGAAACACACAAAAAAATCAATTCTTTAGTGCAGCGCCACCTGGTGAAAACATTTAGAGCTAAGAGCGCCTAGGAGTGTTCCTGTGTAACATCAAAGCAATTAGGTAAGCAGGTTTTGGAGAAGATTTTTAAAGATCTGCGCCAAAAAAGAACAACGAAGAAAATCATAAAAAATACAAAAATCAATGACGCGTGACTATTTGAACAAATTTGGTACAGACTTACCCAAGGTACTTTCCCACGAAGTCTTAAGTAAATCTGGCTTATGGAGAAGCAGTTGAAAATGTGAATTGTGTATGGAGAGAAGCAAGGGCGACAGACGAAGGACCATTCTATAAGCTCAGCTGACTGATAAGTCAGCAGAGCTAAAAATGATAAAAAAGAGTCCATTTTAAAACTAATGCAATAGGACAATTTAGTATTTAACAAGAATTGAAAAGACTGGCCGCGAATTTCAGACCTTCAAGCTCCATATTGTTTTTCAATGGATTTCCAGAATTTTCAAGTGTTTATACAGACAGCGTATGAACCAAGTTGATTGTATTATGCATCCAAGGTCTGTTATATTTGGCTTCTATATCTTCTTGCTATCATTATGGTATGACTTGACAATTGAGATATTAAATGGATATGTTGGGGTATAAAATATACATTATGTACTACACATGTTTGTGTTTTACTTATTTTTTGCTAAAACACAAACATGTAACTTCTGTTGAAGTTATGTGTTTTTCTTTCAGATTTGGTGACTACCTCTGGTTTTTTTGTCCTTTGACCAGGAACACAGAGAATACGCCCTCTTCTGTGTCACTGTGATATAAATGTAGCCAGTGGGTTGGAACATTCCTATACAGGATCGGGTTGCATCTAAGTAAGTCATAACAATCTCCAGGAAGGCAGTTTTATACTGGTCAAAAAATTAGGTAACAGCAATGGTCCCAGGAGGGCGTCGAGGGTGTCAGGTCTCCATCCTCAATGTGAGCATGGAATGCCCGGCCAGTCGTATGCACAGACATCAAGACCATGAAGACACCGCTTACATGTAAATTAGACAGTGTCATTACCATATCCAAACCGTAGTCCTAATGAAACAAATCAGAGTCAATTCCGACCAAAGGCAATGGTCCCTGGTATGTATAGCTGAATCACATAAATTTATAGTTCGTCTTTACCCAAATGAGTCCAAAACGTATGTGCAAAGGTCCATAAGGTAAAAAAAAGCCATGTCTAGTTTTAATATGACAAAATGCAAAAAGTCCTAATGAAACGAATCCAAGTCAATTCCCACAAAAGGCAATGTTCCCTGGTATGTATAGCTGAATCACATAAATTTATACAGTCAGGCCGCCTTTAACCGTCGCTTGATAATTCGGCACCCTTGAAATACGGCAGCAATGAGCTGTGAACGGATTTCTCCCATTGATTTACCACATGATAATCCGGCACCCTTGAATATCGTCACCGGCATGTTAATTGCAGAACAAAAGGGCTTTTTTGAATGTAATTTGCCTCTTTAATCCGTCACTTGATATTCAATGGAGGATATACCTTGCAATAACATACCTGATTGCGCTGTACCGCAAAATTATTAATCACCTGACGTGTTCCAAACAAGTTCTCAGTTGATTAGACGTTTAATTGTTCCCGCCTTAAATGGTTAAATTTCATTGCAATGGCGATCCCAAGAATGATGGCTTTTTTCTATAATTTGCACGTTTCGTTATTAAAATTTCATATGATTGGTAATACGTGTATGTGATTATGTTTTTCTTTACTCATTGTTAGGTGCAAATTCGGTCTCTTCTTCTCCATATATCCTGGTGAATTATACTGTGACTTGTTAATCTGGCAGCTTTGTTAATCCGGCAAAATGACCAAAAACAGATGGTGCCAGATAAACGTGGCTTGACTGTAGTT